>JBAMIG010000020.1:7703053-7723468 GCA_037177335.1 Kiunga ballochi
CGAGAAAGAAAGAGAGAGAGATAGAGAGGGAGATCAATCAATCACTACACACAGCTGATCATACCTCTTCATGATGGTTTTCAACACAACTTCCCCCTCTAGTGACCGGTTTGTTGTGGTGGTTTATTTTAAAGCGGTGCTTTGAGGTACATTTAACATCCCTGTACTTTTATCCAATGCATTTGTGTGTATTTATTGACAAATCTAAATATGTCAACATTTATTTACTTAAAAAAAAAGAAGATAAAAAAAACTGCGAAAAAATAAACACACTTGTCATCTATGTACAGCCTGGCTTCTCACCTTAATAAGTCCTTCATGAGTCTATGCTGTTTCCCTTTAATAAATGTTTTATTTTAAGCAACAGATAAGATGAGGGAAAATCTGAAAGCATTTGAATATTGTTATTAGATATTTTTACTTTAACCTGGTTAAATGCTTTTTAGTGCTTTTCTTAGGCCATGATTGTCATGGTTGCACTTTAATAATGCTACTTCCCCATGGTGATCTCTTCTGCTTGGATCTTTTTGTTCCGTCAAGTAACCTTATCTTGTTGACACCTGATGTAGAAAAGCAGGTGGAGGCAAGCAGATTTTTTCAATCCAGCTGAAGAAGATTAATTTCACGCTACTGTTTGCTGATGATGTGTCCCCATGAGTTATTTAAGCACCTTCCTTCCTTAAAAGACGCAGTCAGCTTTGACATGGCAGTCGGTTGGGTTGCGCTCCTATTGTTAGTAGGGGGTTGTTTAACACAGGAGGATTCAAAGGCCTTTAATTTGTCACAAAGATGTATGAAGGATATAAACACTTTTCTTTGGGAAATTAACCAGGACAAGCCAAAGGAATATGCAGTTCTCAGTAAGTGTAACTTTCTTTAAGGCCAGACTCAAAGACTGGGCCTTCAATCTACACATAAATGTTTCCTTCTAGTACAGACTTTAATTGTGGCAACTAGTTCTTACAGATACAGATGTTTTCAGAATCAAAGGAAATTATTATGTGGTATCAGAATGTAATTGTACTGCTTAGCTGTTAAAATCAGCTGCAGTGAAATATTGCCTTGCTGATTAATGCAACTGTATTCAGTTATTGTTATTGCAGTCATTTACTATTTATTATTTTAATATGTTATTTATTCTTACATTATACCTTTATAAACATATTAAGGTTATGAATTTTTACACATTAAAAGTCCAGAGTATTTTCCTGTCATTGATCCACAGAAATCATGAGTGAGATTCATTAGTTTCAATTGTCCATTATTTAGATGCAATTTTATGTCCAATTTTCATTTGAGGCTTTGTTTTGTATGGATGGATGTATGTCAGGATGGTGTTACTATTTTCAAACTGCAAAAGTTAGGTTTTATTAATGTCTGTTTTTCTGTTCACAATGCTTTACTGGTAAGTTTAGATAATTGGGAAAAGCAAATTATATAGAATCCTGCAGAACATCTTCATAAAACCCATAAATTGGAGATTACTGTAAAAATGAACACCTGCTGGTGGTTAAAAACGTTACACATAACAGCTTATCAAAGTATTAAATAGTTGCCTGATTTATCCAGCAGTAACATTTAAATATTTGTGTATCTGAAAAATGTCTTTTTTGTGCGATGCCAGTGTATGATGCTTTTGGAAAGATGGGCAGCAATGTAGAAGGAGGTAACATTAACCAGCCTGGGTTGCTCCAGCAGTGCCAGTCTTCTGCTAGTCCCAGTTTCTCTGGACGGTACTGCCAGGTGTTCCTTAGGCAGGTAAATGCATTACAACAAACCATGATGCTGTCATGTTGGATGACAGAAATATATATATATATATATGTGTGTGTATATATATACATTCTGGTGTTTTTACTACTGTAGGGAGAAATCCAGTACTTTGTGGGAATTTGTGTTCCTGACTCCTGCGGGGAAGAAGATGTCAAATATTTTGTACTGTCTGGTCAGTATTCATACTTTTCATTCATACTTTTATAATGAATACTTAATGAATGAACTTTTGTAATTTTTTCTTTTGTATTTGTTTCTGTGTGTGTGTGTGTGTGTGTGTGTGTATACTTTTTATGTGACTTGTTTTCACTTTCAACAGACAGATTTTACTTTAATCAGATGCCCCTCATCCCTCCTTTCCCCTCCATCCTAATCAATCAGTCTTCTCAGGAGTTGATCATGACTCACTGTTTAGCTAACAGTATTGCCCCTGATGCATCTGAAGTTACCTGCCTGTAAGTATGTAAATGTAACCCCTTCACCATCAGATTTTTATTATATATTACATATTTTCCATACAGGACTCGTGCGTCTAAAAGAACAACCATTCACTGAAAATGATTTTCTTTTCTTGTGCAGGTTTGTGTGTTGTGTTATGATAGCCGTTCCTCTAGCAGCTACTCTATTTACAGCTATAATAAAGTCTGAACAAAGTGAAGAGATCAGCCCTACTGCAGAATTTACTCACTTAAAGAGTAACCTCAACCTTTATGGTACCATAAAGATCAATGGCTCTTTAAGCAGTGAAATAGACAGCCCCACATCAGAGGAAAACAGTACGTGCAATCTTCCTCATACACAAAATGTATATATTCAGACTACGCCTAACCGTGTATAGTCTTTGCAGACAACACCAGCTCTGTACAACTGTGTGTTTCTCGAAACTGTGTGTATGGGGGCCTTCAAGCTTTATCTCTACAAACTACCAGCCAAGCCATCTTCAGAAGTGCCTCATCCACCCCTGGCGGAAGCTTCTCCTCACTAAATGGCATCCGTGTTCTTAGCCTGTTGTGGATCATATGTGGCCACTCTGCACAGTTCCCAGTAATTAACAATCTGGGTATGAAAAGACAGAATGTCAGTATAACACTTGATTACCTACAAACACTTCTGCTAATACTGCTTTATTTCTGTCATAGATAACTACAAAACCTGGAAGAAAACTGTTGAAAGCAACCCACTGTATGTGCTCACCATCAGTGGGCCTGTTTTTCTGGCTGTAGATACTTTCTTGTTGCTCGGGTAAGAACGATGAGAGATTTATGCCAGTGTATTCTGCTAATTCTAAATGGTAAATTTGAGTTGGGGTTTCAGGGGTTTGCTGAGTGCGAGGTCCTTATTGAGCTCCATCGACCAGGCTGAAAACAAACTGAGCACCAGTTTAGTTGCAAACTATCTATTGAAGAGGATAAAAAGGTGATCTTGGGTGGAAATATTTCAGGATATTTGTTTATGTGCCTGAATTTTGATATAGAACTGAAGAACAGATTCTCTTCATTTTTGCTTTTTTACTGCAGGATTCAGCCACTGCATCTATTCATTATGTGTCTAACCATTAGCATGATCTCTTTGGTCCGATGGGGACCTTACTGGTTTCCATTTATAGACACAATGATGGACTGTAAGGCATACTGGTGGGCTAACTTACTGCTGATTAGCAATCTCCTACCAGTCCATGAAATAGTAAGTGTAATCAGGGGATTCCCACATATTATGCTTAAATTGAATGCTCTTTATTTCATAATATTAAATTTCAAATCTGTCCTCAGTGTATTCCTTGGACATGGTACCTGTCTTTAGACTTCCAGTGTTATGCCACCACTCCAGTACTGGTTTATCTTTACAGACTGTAAGTTCACATTTTTCAACATTATTCTAAACAGTGTATCAACTCCAGCTATATAATCTTATCTATTCTGTCTTTTCTTCATCAGAAACAGGGGTGTGTTTGCAGTTGTAGCAGGAGGCCTTCTGCTGATGACCATTGGGACCAGTGCTGTTATAACTGCAGTCTTACAGTTACCAGTGTTCCAACCATCTACCATGTAATTCATAGTTATAATGATCTGATGAAAAATTCTTGCACAAAAGTCTTCAGATGCATCTTATTTCTTTGTTGTTCCAGGAAGGCAGACTCCGTAACTCATATAGTGAAATTATATTTCCAAATATGGACAATATCTGCTATATGTTTGGTTACATTTATTCTTTTGTTTAGATGCCCTCTCCTTTCTAATATTCTTTGTGACGACCCCAGGGCAGACTGGGTTGCGTTACCTTGTTTACCTTGTTACCTTGTTTTCTCTCCTGCTCTTACTTCTCTCCCTCCACACTTCTATCCTTCTTTCTTATGTGGCCAGTTTTGCTGGTCCAATCCCATCGCGTTAACTGGGAGGGGGCGTGGCCTGCTTGGGTTTAAATTCCGGGCCTGGTACACCTAGAGGATATGAGCCTATCAGCATACCAGTCTGGACATTCCCAGTTTCAGATCCCGGACAAGCCCCCATTTTTTCATGCCTGGCTCATGAGGGCTTGACAGAATTGCAACAGGAAACAAGGAAAGCAGGTTAAAAAGATGATTTATTGAAAAAGAGTATCCCAATCAAACGGATGTCCAGGCTGGCATGCTGATAGGCTCATATGTGGGATGTGACTGGATCAAAGAAAACTCATTGAAACATAAAAGGTTGTTGGGACAGCATGAAGCAAAGCTGGAATCAATCATCCATGTATAAAATAGATAAATGTTTGTTTTTTTCAGGACATCAGAGGACTACGTTTTGTATTACTATGTGAAACCCTATACAAGATATGGACCATTTTTAATAGGAATCTTGACAGGAATTTATCTGACAACAAAGAAAAAACAGCTGCTGACGCAAACGGTGAGATCACAAGAATAACTAAAAAAATCCTGATGCTGCCTCTTTTTACACATAGATGGTTAAATGCTTAGAATCCTCTTTAACTACCTTTAAGTCTTAGGTGAATATCAAACAATGTTATTTAGTCATTTACTGACAGAATTTATGAAAATTCAATATGGTTGATAAACTTTAAGCACCACCTCATGATCCTTGTTTATACCATTATTTCCATGGTATGTTTTATCACATTCACATGTGCTGTCTTCGTGTTGGTCCAGAGGCAGGCAGCACTTGGTTGGTTTTCTTGTCTGTCACTGATGGCTGTGTTGGTTGGACTGGCCTATATCTTAAGGGAAACACCTGCCAACCCATCCCTTCCACATGCTCTGTATCAGGGGCTTCACAGACCCCTGTGGGCATTGACTGTGAGTTGGATTATTTTGGCCTGTGAGGAGGACTATGGAGGTAGTGTAAAGATTAACTTCATCCCATCTTTATTACAAAATTAAATAAACATTTGATTCTTTTAGTAGCCTTGATTATGGTAGGGACTCCATATGAGTCTACTGACACAATATCAAACACAATATTATCTATTAAGTATTCAGCAAAGCACAACCTTCTTTTTTCTGTGTGCATTGGTCTGTTAATGTTTTTATAACAGTATATTATAACCATTATGCATTTCATTCTGTTTGCCAGGTTTAATAAAGAAATTCTTATCACTGAGTTTCTGGATTCCTCTCTCAAACATCAGTTTTGCCTGCTATCTGGTACACCCTGTCTTCATCATACTCTACAATGGCTTACAAGAGACCCCGATCCACTACACAGACATTAATTTTGTGAGTAAACACATTCTCCATTGGATTGATGAACAGTATAAACCAGTGAACGTGACTGGTTTTCCACAGGTCTTTGTATATTTCAACCACGTTGTATTTGTCTTCTTTAGATGTATCTGTTCTTTGGTCACCTGATGTTGACAGTGGTGGTGAGCTACATCCTCACTGTGTTAGTCGAGAAGCCCTACACGCTACTGAAATGGAGCCATGTCTGAAGAGAAGGCAGCACCTATGAAGCTTTAAATATTACTTATATTTATGCTGTTTGTGGTTTATTCTCTCTGCCATGGCTTTAGCTCAGATATGTTTTTGGTGAATATTTCAAATGTTCAGTTTTGCCAGCTTGCTTTTTCATTGTTTACTGAGGTTCTGATTTTTATGTGCTTAAATTTTTTTTTTTAATTTTGCAACAGTTGATAAATTAAGAAAACAGTTTTGACAAACAAAGATTGCATAACTTCCTTTCATATTAATATAAATGATTAGCCTGGCTGCGCAGACGGAAACATTTGATCACTGTTCTGCAATCCGTGAAGTAACATCAGTATGTGACTATGATTAATCTCTATAAATGAACCTGTCTTTAGTGTGATTCTTTACCTTAAAAAGGGCAACGCCAGTATAACTGCTAAGCAACCTTTCCTTCTGGTAATGTAATCACACTTTTACAGCTGTGACCGAAGAAATACTTGCAGGAGACTCTTCTTCATTAATTTTTCTTTTCCTTTTTTTCCCATATCTTGAGTCATGATGTCAGTTTTGTTTGCTTAATTAAAAAGTCTTGTTTTGATAAAATCTGTTTCAGTTTCCTTTCTTATGTTGTAATCCACAAGTCATGTTGAAGCAACACACAAGATCAATGTTTAATTGCAGGCACGACGCATCATATGCATGGTTGCTATGGCATACTTACATGACAGCAACTTTGCAGGTCATGCATCCCTTTGGAGAATCAGTTGCACAGGTGAAATGAGGGTTACATATAAGCCTTATAAAAAATACACATTAAAATACATGTTGTGTGAATGAGTGATAGGTTAACCCCTTATGATCTGATGTTGCATGTCTGACACATTCGATTTCTGAGACATCCTTTTATGGCAGAAGCTTTTTTCAAAACCCTGTTGTTTACCATGTGGTACTGTTCTCCTGCATTGTGGTGAATACCAAAAAGTAGAAGATTACACTTTAATAATTTAACTTATTCCATGGTAATAAATAGTAAACGCACAGAATTCTTTTCAAAATAAAGTTTTTTAGAAAAATTGGATATTTCTACCCACTTCTTCTTAACTTATACAGTACATTAAGGGGTTAAGTAGGTGCATCTGCTGCACTTAAAATATTTATAAATTTAACATTTGTCATGAAGAGTACAAAGTTTATACTATATGCATTAAAATCCTGTTTTAATATCAATCTATAAATTAACATTTTGCACATCCCTTCATTGAAAATGTGTAAAAATATCAGGCTTAATAATATATTGCTACAGATCTGATAAAAAGACAGATTGTGATGAGAGATAAAGAGCATATCTATTAGCTCAGCCCACCAGCTTGTCAGGTTAGTTCTTCTGGTGAAAGTATTTGTATATAGGCACCTAATAGTGTTTGTGAATTTTTAGTTTTTTTATAAAGACACATTCGACAAAGCAGTGTGTGATGTACAGCGGCAGCACATCAGGTCTGAACACTCCTCTGGTGGTGTATTCACAGCTAACACAAGCATTTCTAATAATTGAATTATTATTTTGCCATTTGTGTATAAATGACTTGTTCTCATTTACAGATAAGATTGCATCTACAAACAAAGATTGGGAACTGCACCACGATATTTTACTTCACTATTTTCTTCAAGGACTAGACAAAAATGGCAAATTTCTTTTAATTTTCAGACTCTATCAAATTTAATTGAATCAAAGGTCACTACTACATCAATCATCCTTTCATTCATTCATTCATTCATTCATTCATTCATTTTCACCAGGCAATAAAACTCGAGATGTAGCATTTCTTTTTAAGGCTTGCATGTCCTTGACTCAATGCTGCCTCACTAATGAGAAAAGCTTTCTTATGTCTGAGTCATATCATATGTCACGACCTACCAATCATCTTTTATTAATACTTCTGGTGTCAGACAAAAATATTTAAACAACCCTTTTTACAGCAATTTTCCTGAATTAATTCCACACACGAGGCACTATGCCTGACCTAACTGATGGGATCCTAACAAACTTTACCATGATGTAAAATACTTTGCTAAATTTCCCCCATCGCATCAGCTGTGCTTCCCATGAGACTGGCTGTGAGCTGCATTAGGCTGGAATATGTCAATCTCAAAGGAATAAATGCTCCATGTGTCTGTGACAAACTCAAAAACACACTCCTTATATAGTTGCATTGTTTTGATAATTGAAAGTTTTGTCATTGGAAGTTACTGTGAGGGAATTTAAAATAGCTGCACGCCATTTTTACCACATTAAAAACAAAAAAACAAAAAATTATTATCCTAAACTTATTTTCCAAGTTAACTCTTTGTTATGTCTAAAAGTCATGTTTTGGTTTTATAGCTTAAGTTTGCTTGATTTGCATGAACGTCCAATAACAATCCAGCATTGTCTAATCTTTTTTTTATGCAGCTATAAAGTCAAAACATATGTGAAGGACTGTGTGTCAGAGGTGAGCCAACGTGCATGTATCATTACACAGGCACTGCTGTTTTCCACTTGGCACTGTGCTGGAAGTTTTGGAAAATAGTGTAGACGCCAGACTGAGAGAGTCTGTGTAACAACATGGTGTACAAATATATCTTGCTATGGTAAGATGATACTTCTCTCCATGACTACATGACTCTATGAGGCCAGATCCGCTCTAAAACCTCACATCTACATGCTTAAGATGTCTGAAGCTGTTAGAGAGTTACTAATGTTCCACAACAGCAGGATTTGAGTTGCTTATTTTGGAAGAGAAGCATGAACGGCTCTTTTAGTTCAAACACTTAGTTAGCTTAATTTGCACTAAAACTGTTGAGACAGAACATATAAACTGGGGATTTTCTTGTTACTCAAAAGCTATTTTAACTCATTTCTGAGAAAAACTCACATAAACATATAATAAAGTTAAATCATTAGTTCTGTTCAAGTGTTGCTTCGTGACTCAGTCAGTGTAACACGCAGAGGCTGTTGCGTCATCAGCTCAGCTCTGCCTTGATGATTAACACAATGCTTTGCGTCATGCTGATAGTCTCAAACATGGGAGACCCTTCAATATTTTTTTTAGTACAATTTTGTCTAATCTTCAGGAAAGAAAAAAAACCTCATGGACAGCTGTTGTCTTATAATATACCCTGTGATTTTCATACTGTTGCTTTATGATACAGAAGACATGACAAAGTCCAGTGTTTGTGTCTTCTTCTCATTCATTTAAGCTTTCACTGACCTGTTGTATACAAGAAAAATCTACATTTGCTCTTTTTTTTTTCCTCCCACATTTTGCATCACAAGTTCTCTCATCTTAACTCCACTAACTAACTAATCACAGCTGAATTCCTGAATCTAACCTTTATTATGATCAACTTGTGGAGCCCACAAAGCTAAATGACCTCTACAATGTAGACTCCTCCTTTTTTTCTGCATCAATACCACACACACAAACAATAACAAACTTTCCACGCTGCCTTCCAGAATTAGTGCTAGCTGTCAGATAGGTAGTGGCTGCAAATAGTTTGCTTTGTTTATTTACTTTGGAACAAAAGTTGAGGCATCAGTTTTATTGGATGACACTGTTGCCAAAGTATTTACAATGTGCAGATTTTTTTAAGGCGGTAAAATAATGGGGTATCTCACCTGTTGTGGAACAATGATGTTATAACTGATTGTTTTTCAGTCGTAAAACTGTTCTTCATTGAAATGTGCAAGCAGAAAACAAAGGGTCTTGATCAAATTTCCTAAAATAATTAGACTGGCTCACTATGAAGGGAAGCGACTAAAACATAAACAGGAAGGAGTTCTTTTTTTTTTAAGAAGAAATAGCTAAAAAAAAGACACTATGAAAGGTAGCTGAATGATACAGTTTGTTCACAGTATGGAGTAAATTTGGTTTACTAAAATGCAAAAACATGTTTAGTTTGTTCTTGCAATAAAATGAGACATTTTTAGCACTTCTTTATGTAATGTTAGAGATAGAGGAAAATTAATCTTCATGCAAAGACTGATACCATAGGTTACATACTGACATCTTCCATTTAATTCTTATATAAAATCATTCATTGATGAATGAGTCACAGTTTCTGTGTTAATCAGAGAGATCACTGATGTTTGTATTTCTGCCTGTGTGTTTCTTCACCTGAAGAAGCTTCTCTCTGTGATGGTATCCATAAAGTTATCTCTGGTCTCGCTTCCACATGCAGTAATCAGTAATTACATTATCATCTGTTTGTGTTTTGGACAAAGACCTTCTTAATTCTCTTATCCTTATCTAAGTAGGAAGCATAATAATATCCAAATGCATATTATTTGAAAATGATGTACTGTTGACAGCACGTCCAAGTAGATCACATTGTAAGACTAAGAAGTAAAATTGATCATGTGCTAATAACTCCAATGTCGTTATTTGCTTCTGGTTTTACTCATGATACTTTGCAGATTTGCATATGACCAACTTAAAAATGTTAATGTTAATGTTTCTGAGACAGTTTGCATCACTTTATGGCAGAAACTTTACACAAACCCTGTTATTCCCCGTATGATACTGGCCTGCACCCTGGTGAAGCAGAAAGTTTCTTTGTAATAATTTTGACCTATTCCATGGTAAATAAATGGAAAAAGTAAAAGGGTCAAAAAAAAGTTTTCCAATTTTAAAAATGAGATGTTTCTGCTCAGTTCTTCTGAATTCAGGCGTTAAGGGGTGAAACATCTTTCGTGTAGGCATTTAACAATTCCTTTTCAAAACCTAATAAGGCCTAATGGGCCTTTTAAGTGCAGAAAGTGAAAGAATCATAGGTTCTGTGACGTGGAACAGCAGCTGTGCACTTCTTAATTAAAGTGAAATCGTTGAATGGCTCATACTATTATGAAATGGCATCTTTTTAATCCTGTGTGGGATTTGTTTCCATTGCTTACCTATGAGAGGAGAAATGAGGCAAACAAGATCCAGAATTGGGTATAGTCATTGTCTAACCAATGTGAGCTAATTGGGAGTGTCTCAGCAGGAAGTCTGGTCTCATTAATTTGCTCTGCATGCTGACAGCAGTGCATTGTTATGTTTTGTTTGTTTGGTGCGTTTTTTCCTTTCTTTTTGTATGAGTGGTTTGGTGGTGCTAATATTAGCAGAAAAATCTGACATTTCGGATCAGACGTTGGTTTTGACATATTATTTTAACTGGTTTAATGGATACAAAGCTCAGTCTTGTATTTGTTAACCCTTTTATTTCTTCTTTTCTATAATTTAATCAGATAATAAGCATATGTGCAAATGTGTTACATGAATAATAATTATTAGTTTTATTTTAAACTATTTACCTTTCTGTGCACTTTTACAAGTTATTCCCTCAACATAACTTATTATTCCTTATACTGTCATTTTGATGTCATGCATTTTATTTTATTTTTTTATTGCCTTAAATATATTTTAATGGCTCTTGCACCCTGCTTTGATGCTTCATGTTTTAATGTTAAGCACTTTGAATTGTCCTCTTAGCTACGTGAGATGGACTGTACAGATAAATGTATCTTGCATTTACTAATATTTCAGCTTTTTGGATCAAAATTTTTTTTTTTTACTTTATTTTAAAAATATTTACTAGTAGAAAATAATCTATAAAGTAGGTCATCCCTGAAGGAAGCTTGTAAATATAGATATCAAGTTTTAAATACTCAAGATCGGCACATGTCTGCAATATCAGGTAACTAACTTGTACATGTGGGGGCACAACATCCCAAATTAGACTCACACCCCCAGACCGCCAGCTCTGCCTGACCTCATACTGAGGTCCTACATCATAGGTTTATATCTTCCACCGCACGGCTATGAAAAGGGTACGTACTTGTTTGCATGTCTGGAAATCCCCTCACAGACCAGGCAACTGTTTTAATGCCTCAAGTGATGAAAATATTTTTATCAGTAATGCTCCGTCTGTGAGGTGCCTTGTTGTTTGTTTGTTGCTTTGTTTGGGAATGGTGAATGCTGTCTGTGTTGCTGATGGGTTGAAGCAAACTCTGCTGTGCCGCGAGATTCACATGACTCAATCGGTCCAGCACAAGAGTTCATCCGTTCATTCCTGTGTTCCACATTTATTTAGTTTTTTTCAGCTTTGTATTTGTAATCTGGAGTTCTTGAGAGTTTTCTTTTTCAGGATGTTTGCGTTACTAATTTTTAAATTGAGTGATAATCTTAAGCTTTTGCATTTTAAGCAAAATGGGATTGCAATAATCAAGACCATGCAGATTTAGCCCTTTCTGTCAAATCATAAACACAAACAAGACTAATCTGAACAAGATTATAATATATAATATTCATAATATAATATGTAGAATCTGCACTGTGGCAGATTTATTTATTTCAGGTACAGAATTAACTTCTTTCTCAGTAAACAAAACAAGAGGTAGCTTGTTTTAGAGGGAAATACTTCAGTTTTCTTGAAATGTACTTCATTTCAAATGTTCCTCTTACATTTAAAACATTTGGGCTTTGTTTTGTTTACTTGTGTGAGTTAGGCCCTTTGAATCATTTGGATGAGTGTTTCATATACAACATCAGAGGCAGGAGCGCTCAGCTACGTGTCCTTCATGAAGCAGGAATGTGACAAATGCAGGTCATGGGGGAGGAAGATGTAGTGGTATTTTTCCAGTGTCTCTGCCACTGGCTTCCATCTTATATGTCATAGTGAACTTTTAACCATGCCCTTCAACACTTCATATAAATGCTTTGCTCATGTGACCCCATTTTCAGAACAAGCTTGGATGCTTTGTAAGATGTAAATAAACACAGATCTCAATTGTTTTAGATTTATTAGAAATGAGACACTGGTGGTTTTAAATTATATCATAACTGGACACAGCTTTACAGATTGATAACTACAGCAGAATTCAATCATTCATTTTCTATGCCACTTAATCCAGTTTGGAGTTTCAGGGAATATTAGCTAGCTTTGGTATTAAAATAACAAATATTAATTTGTGTTTTATGTATATTTAGGAACTGGGTTTATCTAATGGCTTGTGCATGGCAATACAACATTTACTTGTTAAGTGCCACAGACTTTTATCAGAAGTAAAGTTAAAACTAATGGAAGGTTTCCTGTGATAAGATATGCCAAGGGTTTCTTTTAAATCCCTAAAATAGATGCAAGATTGAATTGGCCATCAGCTGCAGCTTAGATAAACATATGAGAGAAAGTGGTGGTTAGAGGATAGTAGGGGCTTGGTAGAATTAGATCAAAGTCTTTTTTATGTAGATTGATTAGAAAAAGTATATTGACCTCATTTTATACTTTTCAGGGACTCGATACAAGCTTCCTTCAGAGGTGGAATGATGTCAGGAAAAAGAAGAGTAAAGACTCTATCTGTGTGTACAGGACTTAACTTCAAGATTTGTCCTAAAGCAGCTGTTTGACATCTGGAGTCAGCTTCCAGACTTTCACCTCAAGGACAGCGACAACGAACCCTGATGGATCCGCTGCTCCTTTGTGCAGAAAGCCAAAGACCGTCAGCATCAGCTCTCACAGACAGTCAAACTGAGGGCTTAGATGCTGTTTCTCTTTTACTGTCTGCACATGAATCAAGGACAAAGTTCGTATCCAAGCTCCCAGACACCACTGACATATCCACACTAAATGTTTCCACTCCAGAGAATACCCCAGACTCAGACAGTTTACAGTCACTCAGCTGTAATACATCACATGGTATTTCTGTCTGCTCTGAACCAAAGGATGAGGATTTCGGAGCGTATTGCTGTTTGAGTTCATCAGAGCCCTTATTACCCCTCATATCTCAGCTCTCTCATTGTTCTGTTCCTCCCCAATCTGCTTTTACTGACTTCTCTGTTAAACAAGCGCCACCACTAACCTTTTCTGCCATGCAGGGAATTCCTACACCTGAATCTTCTGTGGCTGGGGGAGCTGTTGAAGATTCAATCAAGCCATTTACCACTGAACCTCTTTCCAGCTGCAGCTTCAGTTCTGAGCAAAGTCTACCTACTCTTTTATGTAGGCCATTATCACCTCAGTCAGATAGTTTAGATAGTGATATAGTTAATGCACCTATGTCAGACCTTTATATTTTTGAAAATGACTCACATGACTTCACTCTAAGCCAAACCGTAGATTCACAAATTACATATCCTGCATGCCAGCAATTATCAGAAACTGAAGTAGGGAAGGCAAGCCACAACTGTGACACACATGTCCTGATGTGTGACTCAGCAGGCATTGTGACACAATGCCATCATGGCTCTAGTGAGGAACAAGCTATAGAGGACTGTATGTCAGAGGTGAGCCAACATGAAGAGTTAAGACCACCTGCTGTGGATGCCTTTGAGGTGGATACGCTGTCGGTAAATGATGTGAGAATAAGGAATGCAGAGATCGGTGGTTTAACTTTCTATCTACAGCGCAGCGACAGTCCTGTTGAGCTCTGGCTTGATGCATGCCAGTATCTAACCAGCGAGAAAGCAGAAGATCAAGAGGTTTTAGACAAAGCTGGTCACTCAGATTCAAATGATACTTCTTTTCTCTCAAAAGAGACACGTGTGTCAGATTACAACCCTGATGGTAGCGAGAGGATTGGCTGGTTGAGTGACGACAGTAGAAGTTGGGGGCCACCAGTTGAGAGGTGGTCATCTGTGGACAGCTGGGCAAGCGCACTCTCAGACTGGGTTGAGATCATCGAGGCTCCACCACAAGACATCACAGCCGCCTTCACGGAGATAGGGGCGGAAATAGATGCTTTGACACAGGCCCTGGAGGAGGTGAACACTCACATAGAGTCAAAGAAGCTGCAAGAGGATCTCGAAAAGACAGAGCAGGAGCGAGCGCAGCAAATTATGGGTGTTCAGGATCAGCTTCTGATGACTCAAAATATCCCAGAGAGCTCCATCCACTCTGGGCACAGCTGTCTCTCTTTGTGCCATGAAGCTGCAGGATCTGAACTTCAAGACAGAGAGGACACTAATAGTGTTGAATCCTTGTGTCATCCAATTGTGACCACAAAAGATGAAAAAGCTCAGAAACAGCAGGACGGATACACTCTCCATCATTCATCCATGCATTCCTCTCATGTGACAGTGGCCTGTCCTGGAGAACACAGCGTGGATGATGGGCCTATTTCATCTAATGGTGCAGCTCTGTCTCAGCTTGATTGGTATTTAAAGACCTTTGAACAAAACATTAGTACAGAAGACCGTCCAGTTGTGCTGAAAATAACCGAGGATGCAGATTTGAGCCCTCCTGCAGAGCTGCAATCTGATAAGGTAAGATTATTTATTACATGGCCTTTATTGGTTGTTATTTCTGTTGTTAAGAAAATGAAGTGCTTTGTAAATATAAGTTAAAAGCATTAAATATGTGAATATTTTGCTTTTGGGAACATGTTCATGCACTGGTCTCATAAATACATACAAACACATTTCCACTTCAGATACACATGTTGTATGTAAAGATTCACTTAATGAGAACAACTAACCCCACATTTTGGCAAACAAACAACTCTGTTATGCATTTAAGAAGCATTGCCAGAATGTTAAGAGACATTCCTGCTCTTGTCCTTGTGATTACTATCATTTTTTACTGTCATCAAATCCTACATCCATCTTTGTCTCACGTGAGACTCAGCAGCTTCATCAGGCAGCTTTTGGTGAGAGCCAGTCAGAACTTGTAGCCAGTGTTCATCATGTTTTATTAGCCCACATCTCTGAGACCAACAGATAGATGGGCGGTGCTTGAGGAAACAAGAGTGCCTGAGAATAAAACTTCAGATGGACAGAAATGGCATCTAATAATAGCAGAGAGTTCAATGATAATAGCAAGCATCTGCACCATGTCAGTGAAGAGGGCTGAGAGGAGAGCACAGCTGAGAACTGAAACGAGATCCTCCCTTGCTCTATCTCTCTTTTGCGCCCTTTTAACACACCCATTCCTGCCACATCTCCCTTGAAAACCCCAGATTGAGACGCTGACGGGTCCTCAGGCAGGGAAAACCTCTTTCACTTGCTTAGGTTGGTGTGCAAAGCATATCTAGGCTTTGAATGCAACTGTGAGGGTTTGAAGCGCATGCAGGATATGTGGACTGCGGGATTGATTATACAAGCGAATGATGTTTTATAAACGTCTTGCAGCTCTGTAGAAAGGTACGTGTTGAACAGGGAAATGAAAAAATCTGCCTTTACACCGATAGTTTGACTTTAAAGCAGCATTTAAGAAAGATCTGGTGCTGCTTTCATGTCGTTTGATTGGTGAAATATGAGACTGATAAAAATGACCATCCACAGAATTTTGTTCATTCTTAAAATTTACATTATTGTAAATCATGTTTGTTTTCATTTTTAGCTCAGTCGAGATGGATTGTGTCAAGTGACAGATGAACCCAGTGCTCCCCAGCCGGGTTCAGTGGCTGCACAGTCGGTTGATTGTGAAAGAAACAAGTGCACAACATATCCTGATTTCCTCACCGCACACACTTTGGCAACCTCAGATGTGCCAGTTGTGGACACACAACCTGACCTGCATGCACATGTGTCATCTAACACCTTGCCGGATCTTGATGGAGCACATCAAGTGGCGCCACAGTTGGGGTTTCCTGAATTTATTATGCCTTTAGCTCCTCTGAGTTGTGGCTCCTCGCTCATTTATTGGCTGAACAGCAGTTTGAAAAGAAATGAGCCGTGTACCAAAAGGTCTCTCAATGACAGCCTCAGTTGTGATCACGTACGACTCTGCACGCTCTGTCCAACACCAGATGGAATTACCAACAAGCCTTCTCTGGAAGGTGATGACAAGCTAAATCCAAAGAAGCAGAATACAATAAGTGCCATTGAGGATCCAACACAGGAGTCCTTCGCTGATGACATTTCAGAGATTTTCTTTACAGAAACTGAGGAGATTACAAATCTCAGCAGTAAACTTGCAAACTTCACGTTTCCTCCTGTGGATCAAATAGTCATCTCAGAGGAGAACAGAGTTGCACGCATTACTTTAGATGTGAATGATCCATTTGTCTCCAGAGCTGTAAAACCCATCTTCACAGATTCATTTTTTGATACGACTGAGCTGAAGATGCCTCACAAGACTCACAAGAACCCCTTAGAAAGCAGAACACACTCCAAAAAGGAGAAATCGGCCGGTCATCATCATGAGGAGCAAGCTTCCAGAAAACAGGAGAGTATATCCCACCGCATTTCCACACAGAACACTGGCAACCAGCAAGAAAGTCATCCCGTCACTGTTGAAAACCACAGTAGTGAGAGTAGTCCAGTTAAGCTTGAAATCAAGGAGGCTAAACTATTGATTGAAGCTGTTGTGGAAACGGAGAAGGTAACAAGCAAGCCACATTGCAAGAAGAAAAAGAAACGTGGTCAAAACACAACAGTGAAGAGTGGAGGGGAGCAATCAACTGATGTGGAGAATGGAGCCAAACCAAAGTCTGCAACAGGAAGGACTGATATGTTCGAGGCCAAGCTGTGTGTTACGGCTGGGAAAGCTCAGAAGCACTCTGATCCATCAGCTGGAGGAAAGAAAGGTCCTCAGCAGCCAGCGGCTCAAGTGCAGCAGGCAGAGCCGTCTCAGCATTACACAGATTTCAAAGACCACAAGTCAAAAAGCTCTACGATTCCTCGGAGTGATGAGACCATCAAAAAGAGACGTGTTTCCAGAGACAGGTTTGGGAAAATTATCAGCACTTTGGAGTCTAAACTTCCTGAAACAGATGTTTCAGTTAAAGCGAAAGGAGAAGGAAATCAGGTGGATGTTGGAGGAACTCGCAGGAAGGCCTACAGCGAGGTGGTCAAACAAAACATTTTACCAAAGGAAGGTGAGAGGACTCACCAAAAAGCTGGGGGCCAATTTCTCCTCCCTCTTGATGTAATTCATGATAAAGTCACAATTTCTGTAGATCCAAAGATGGTGCAGGCAATCCAAGCAGAGTCAGTGAGTGGGGACCCTCAGAGTCTTTGCCTGTGGTGTCAGTTTTCCAAATTCTTCTCTGACTACACTGTGACCTGGAGCCGAGAGGGAACCATCCTGGCTGAGATCAAGAGAAGGTATTAACTTTGCTTTTATAGGATTTTTAGAGAGGGCAGACACTCTGTATGTTCTACATAGAAGGAGAAAGAGATGCTTGCAGGTGGAGCTGAACTACTTATTCCTAAATATGTGGACGCTGGAAAAGTAATTGTTTACTAAGAGATGTTAGCTTGGGAGGAATTAGCATCTGATGCGCGGTTTGGTACTGCAAGAACTGACAAGCAATGGAGATTTGATGGCAGCCAATGCTGGAGGGAGAAAACGAGGTGAACGGGGTGAAATTAGCATGTTTACAGATCCATAATCACCGAATGAGGACAATGGTTCAGACATGGCTGTGTCATTTTAATTCCATGACAGTTTTATTTCTTATTGAAAAAAATCTTCCTGTGTTTTTTTTTTTTTTATTTGAGGAATTGGATCTCATGGGACTAATGCTAAATAATTTATGATTTCACAATAATATTATCACTTAAAACTTAATATAATGCTTAATAATTTGGCCAAATGACACATTTTAGTTTAATTATTTGCTATTTGTATTTAGGAAACTCAAACCTTTCCACGTTTGTTAATGGGTTAGTGAAATTTAGTATGTGTACAAAAACCATAGACATGAGTGGGAACCTGACCGTCTGACAGGAGATCACCACCATGCCTCCTCACAATCACTCTCACTTCAAATTCATCACATTATTTAAAAAAAGAGAAATATATTTAGTAATTACAGTTGTTAGTTGTTATTTTTTAGCTTGCAGAACTATTTTTGATTTTGATTTTTAAAACAACATTGTGCACATTAAAATGGTAAAGCGATTATGGTGTGTAAGTGGACACACCGACAGAAACAGCTGTATAGTGTAAATTACAGAGAGGTGAGTAAAATATTACGCTAAGTATTTGTTGTGACTATAAACAAAAAGTCAGATCTTTTAACCCTTTTTAGTTGTTTGATTCATTAAAATCCTTTAAATGAAAACAAATAAAATTATGTTGGTACATTTTCCTCTGTGATCTAAGTACTGTCCTTTTCATACCATTTAATAGATAAAAACATATTTTATAAGAAAGTATGGAAAATTAATTCTGAGTTATATATATGATGCAAGAAATCATTCATTTAAAAATATGATTTCTTGCAAATTTGTTAATCTTTTATTATGTAACCTACACCTTTTAAGAACCTTGCACAGTTCTTAATGAACGTAATGTTAAATGGATCATTTTTCTCTTCAAAGTGATGATTTTTGCTCTGACATCCATGTTGGTATTTTGTAAGACTGTATTTGTTTATGAAGTGCAGGGGATGAGAGCAGAGTGTCCCTGACCATCTCCAACGCTTCGCACAAAGACCTGGGCAGGTACCAGTGTCGGCTCAGCAGCGTGCACGCCTCCGTCCCTCTGGACTACCTGCTCACCTATGAAGGTAAAAGAAAAATCTAAGCTGCAGAAAAATGGATCAGCGAAGAAAAACGATCAGATACAAAGTCATTTCTGTTTCAGTTCTGAGTGAGATCGTCATCCCTCTGTCTGCTAAAACCCTTTCATGTGAGTGACCACTTTTCTGGGACGATGTTTTATTTGCTTTACACAACCGACAGGCGGCAGATGACACAGTGTTTGTATCTCCTCTTACCAGCTGCTGCTGTGGATGTCTGCAGCGAGGAAGAGGATGCCCATTGTTCCAAGCTCTTATTCAAAGAGGATTTCCTTTCAGACCAATACTTCGGAGAGAAACATCCCATCAGCATTGTCACTGAAAAGACCCATTTTGGGGAGGGAATGCATCGACGAGCTTTCAGGACCAAGCTGCAGGCAGGTCAGATACCCTTGTTGGTACAAGGACACTCCTGTGTGCTTAAGGTGCACAATGCTATCAGCTACGGGACCAAGAATAATGACGAGCTCATTGAGAAGAACTTCAGTTTAGCTGTGGAGGTAAGAACATCACAGGGTGATGTGGTTTTTATTCCCTGAGATTGAGATATTTCATACTGTGGCTACTGTGTGGGCATAACATTTACTTTATGGAACAGCAAAAAAGGACATACTGGGATGAATTCATCCATTTGATATTTCTGAAAAGCTTTGTTGACTTTTTTGAGAGTGTTATCATAGATCAGCTAGTAAGAGTAACTGGTTTTTGGTTCTGCAGGAGTGTCAGGTCCAGAACACGGCAAGGGAGTACATCAAAGCGTACACTGCTGCAGCTCAGTCTGTTGAAGCCTTTGGGGACATCCCAGAGTGAGACATGTTTGTGCAGCTGTATACCCCCCATAGCACATTTATATTGTTTTATCAACCCACCTCTTCATGTATCGCCCTACCAGGATCATTCCCATTTACCTGGTTCACCGCCCATCCAATGACATCCCCTATGCAACACTGGAGGAGGAGCTGATCGGTGACTTTGTCAAGTATTCGGTCAAGGATGGCAAAGAGATTAACCTGATGAGACGCGACTCGGAGGCGGGACAGAAATGCTGCACCTTCCAGCACTGGGTCTACCAGTATACCGAAGGCAACCTGCTGGTTACTGACATGCAAGGTCAGGAGATCAGAAAAAAATGCTGCTTGTGTCAAAGAATGTGCTTTAGATTTTAATACACATCTGATTTTCTCTCAGGAGTGGGCATGAGGCTTACAGATGTGGGAATAGCAACTTGTAAGAAAGGGTGAGCATTTTGATCCTATAT
>JBAMIG010000020.1:7727512-7762319 GCA_037177335.1 Kiunga ballochi
CCTGTGTGAATGAACTGAGGTCCCTTCACCACACCACAGCATGTGCACCTACACACACACACACACACACACACACACACACACACACACATCAGAGAGAAATACAGAGAAGCTTGTAAACCTCATTAATGTCCCAACAAACCTGTTTATACTATGGGATGCATATGTAGGACAATACAGGACCTTAACAGACATACATGTGGGATTGTAAGATAACATTTCTATAAAGAAAAGGGAAGAAGCTTTTGAGGTTAAATATCTATGACATATGACATGAATTATAAGCACCATTAAGTGTTTGGCAAACTTTAGAGCAGAAAGAGGTTTGATACAGTGGTTCAGCTGTAAATGGTAGAGTTTTGTCTTTTGGCGTAGAATTGGTTTTTGTTGGGTTTTTTTTTTGTTGCAGTTCTCTTTAGATTTAAATTTAATTGTTTTTGTTTCCCTCTTTTAAAAAAAGAAAACATGTATAAGGCCATTTTTAGAAGTAAATATGAAGTAGTCTTTGTTTCCTTAACCACATTTTAATGTTAACATACTGGTTTTGCTTATCCAAAAGTAAACTGGTCAAGCTGCCCGCTGAAGCTCCTGGCAAAAACTCAAAGCATAAAAATACTTTCCTCAAAAGATAGATTTTTTTTTTTAATATTATTCAGTTATTTTCTTATTGTAAAGCATGACTACATTTTGCTGCTATGAGCAAAAAGTTAATAAAATATTTTTTTAAAGATCTTTTTCTAGACGGACTGACTTGTGTTACCTGTGGCTTTAGTAGTCGTACATTATCAGTTTTCAGACTACAGTCATTTGCACATTTTTTCATTTCACCTTAAAAATCTAACACAATCCAACATTTTTGACATTAATCTGCTTCTGTGGAGGAGTTGTGTTTCATTTGTTATGGTTATTGTAACCAGTTCATCCCTGAAGAATGGATAATGGCAGTTTTATGCTTTTGCCCTACATCTGTACCAGGATGTTTAAAGATGGTCCAAAATCTGAAGGACAAATTTTACAAATTATAAACCCACACTTCCATCTCCAAGACCATTTTGAATGTAAAGGAGTTTTAATGGTTAAGTGTTGTAAATGCAGTAGCAAAATGACAAGTAGCGAGACATATTAAGATGTATAAAGTATCAGAAATGGTTTATTTGTTGCTTTATTTACCCCAATATAATAATAATAATAATAATAATAGGAAGCTGACATATATTCCTTAAAGACCCAACCCATGAACAAGGGGAAAGTCTTTTGACTTTATCAGAATACTATATATAATACTAAAATATATATATATATATATATATATATATTATTTATCATTTGTTATCATGTGATATGGTCAAATCCTTATTGCGTAATCTTGTTTTCTGGTGTCCATAGAGGGGGAAATTACAAACAAAAAATCTGATTGTTCCACAGAAGTTTGAACAAAGTTTTTTTTTTTAACCATAAAGTGACGCCAAATGTCTGAGAAAGTAAACACATCATATAAATCACGTTGAGCTCTTATGGGATATTCTGGGTTCATTAATTAGTACGTTTCAAACAACACAGTCGGAGAAGTTTCATTTTATTTGAAATTCAATGAACCACAAAGAGTTGCAGAAAGAAGTGGAATTGTTAACAAAATTATATTTTCCCCATCCATTAAAAAAAGAAAAGCCACTGAAAAAGAAAAGAAAAGAAAAGAAAACATATGCACAGTCAGTCTGAATGATGAGATAGCAGAGGGGAGGAAACATAAGGGAGCTAAACAGAGCAAGAAGTCACAAAGATGAAACAGGAAAAATTAAAGACATAAAATCTCAGCTCCACTTTTTCTATCTTAGCAGCAGCTCAGATTTACAGTCTATTTATATTGCACCAGTCAGTGCCTCAAACGGAGAGGAGAAAAAAGAAATCACATTCAAATAATGGACATACATCAGGCGACATGACCTCAGAGTGATCTATAAAGTGCCCTTTAGGTTCAATGGTGTTAGAAAAAGGAGAGAACATAAAAAAGAACATATTTTATCCTTGTAAGAAACGTGCTGCTTTACATTTAGTGGCAATCACAGCTTCTCTCTTCAGTCACACACACGCATCTTCATTTTAGTGTCAATCAGTAATACTTCTGTTAAATGTAATACGTACATATATTTATATATCATGAGAAATTAAAATGTATTTTTCCAAGAACAATTTACAGTAATATGAACAGCAACAGGCATGAGAATAATGTAATCAGAGAAAATATTCCCAGTTGGACTTTTTCCTTTACAACCTCCAGACCCATCACGCTTCCAATTAATATGCAGTCAAAGCAAACACAAGGTACAACTTCATGCTGCTTATATAGCACTACAATAAAAACCATTGTATTTAACACGTTTGCTCTCACTGTAACACATGATATGCACTCATCATTCCCCAGACGAGCCAGATTTGCACTTTACACAACCGTGTGATATATAGTTGTCAAAATATCAAAGAACATTGTTCATCAGTACAAATACACTGAGTACGTTCCTGTGAGAGTTATACAAATGATTATTAAAAGAAACAAAAACATGTTCCAGAATGATATTATTAAAAAAAAAAAAATCATATCTGGGGATTATATCAAACCCCAGCATTGAAATTTTTGTTAACAGCTAAAAAAGAAAAAGGCTGCAGCAGCAAAATCTGATCACATCATGCGGAGAAGGCTCTACGGAGGGGTGTGGCCGAGTTCCTGAAATGTGACTGGCTAGCATTCCTAAGGTAATCTGGTGTTGGTCATAAGATTTTAAAAGAGCTGTGATCATAGTGCCATTGCAGTTTCTTAGAGAAATAGTGCATGAAGGAGCCAGATAAAGGCCATGCTAAGACCCCTCAACTGAAGGGTGCTCAAATACTGTGCTATAGTGTACATAAAGGAGCTATTGAAATGCATTGGTGTTTTCCAGCACTGAAGATTTTCACAGGACCAGGGTAGAGGGGAAAGAAACAGTGGATCAGGACCCAGCTCCTGTCATTTGTCGCTCATGCCTGCAGATCAGAGATTTCAGCATTCAGACAGTGCAACACTCCCTTTCTTCCCCTGACACCTTTACAGAGTGACCAAACCACACTGAAAAGATAAAGACGTAGGCATATTGGCTCAACAAGTCGCTGTACAGTCACAAACCACCGTGCTGTGGAGGTGGCTCAGGGATTACAGTACAACATGCGCACACAGAACTGCTACAGCAGCTGGTTTCACATCCCCTTTATTCTTCATTTTGATTCATTGTTGAATGCGGGGCTTGTTTTTAGTCGACCCCTTCGAAACCCTGTGCGTTCTCTACGGCCATTAAGAGTTTCTCTCTCAGGTCCTCAAATGACTCATAGGCAGGCAGATCCAGGCGGTTGAAACTGGAAAGGAAAACAAGATTAACTCATTTTGGAATAAAAAAATAAGCTGTAAACATGAACAGAAGATGAACTAGAGTCCAGGTCTAGTTAATCTTTGCTAGTATGTGCAATGGTGACCTACCACGTGTGAGCTCTTGGCAACTTGTCTGGGGTTCCCCATTGCTCGATTGTAAAAAGCTGGGGACCATTAGAACCTGGGACAAAGAAAAGAAAGGACCATTAAGAGCTCTCACATTACACCAATGTAAAATAATCATTAAAAACTGGAACAAAAGTCCTCATAAAAATATGGCACTAATATATAAATATATCCTGCTGCCAGCAGTAGTAAAGAATAAAACCAGCAGACTGAACAAAGCACTGTTTGCTCATAATCAAGACTTTTTTAATCAGGCATCATAGAAATTGTGTCTTATTTGTGGACGTGCTGTTGGCCATGCTAGGCCTGACCCTGATGTTGCCTGATGAAGTGAGGAAGACTACACAGAGAAACAGTCGTAACTATGAGTCTTGATCTAAATTTAGGTCATCCACAATGCACAATTACATTTATCATGAATGACTTTTTTCATATTTGCAATGGTAGTAATCCCGTTCATGTAACAGTGAAAGTGGAGATTCATCTTCCTTTTAAAAAAAACGAAAAAAAAAAACCCAAAGAAAAGAAATATTTGTGTCACTGTTACATAATATTACAGCTAAGTAGTAAGAAAATGGTTATGAAGTCATCTGATAAGGTCACGTACCATAAAGCTCAGCAAACCCATTCATGGGTACCCGAGATGTTCCCGTAACAAACTGGAGGAGTCGGATTCTCTTTTCAGCATCCATCAGCAGGACGACCTAAACGCAGGAAAATTACCTCTTTCAGTGACATGAACCAACAAGAATGGCATTTTCTTTATGGAAAAAAAACATTAGGTCACACCCAGATGTTATTCAAAGCTTTTAATGTTTAGTCTGATGAGAACCTGGAACATCATCCATGTGAGGATCAAACCTGAGAACTGAGGACATCTAAGCAAGTCTCCAAACTGTGACAGAAAAGTGTGTTTGAGTCCAAATGCAGCCTGTTACAAACATATATCCTCAACTTTTGATTGGATGAGTTTAAAGCAAACAATGATGGTTTGCTGCTATTTAAGAGGAGAAAATCCATTATGTTATAAATCATTATCTATTAATATAATCAGTTATGTCCTTATGAAAATCAAAATCTACTTAAAAAAAAAAAAAAAAAAGCCAGAAAGAGTGACGAAACAAGTTCAAACAGAAGTATATTTGATGTCTGAAAGTGTGTGAATGCTCAAGTCAAGATAATAACCAGGGTTCTGCTTCAGGCTCTTTCAACACAGCAAACAAGGCTGTTCCTCCAAACAGACTTTGATCTTCAGAAGAGAGGCCTGTAAACGTGCCGCAATTGCATTTTAGTGGAGGGAGATGTGACCGGAGCAAGTTTTTATCCTACATATCCTTACAAAAAATAAAATAACATACCTTGCTTATAAAGAAGATGAGTCACTACGTAAAATGTAAATAAAACAAAACAAGTGTTTTAACTTTATGCCAAATTAAAACAGTGATAACAAAGAATTTATATATATATATATATATATTTTTTTTTTTTGCTTTTAAAACAAAATATATGTTTAAATTATTATTTTTAAAGAATGTAAGAAAATATATAAAAAAAATTAAAATTACATTAAAAAACTCCACTTCAAACCAAATCAATCTTATAATGTAGGAAAACCTTATCAAAAGCAGCCATGTGATTAAAGAAATAGTTTTTTGAACGTAAAATCTTTACATTAAATTGGGATTAATTCTGGCCATCACTGTCGCCGCCACGAAGCCTGACATCTGAATGATATGCTTTATGCATGTTTATGCGACATGAGCACACACACACACAGGTCTTGCTGTGTTTTGCAGGACAAAAATCAAACCACAGTAGCTCATAGCAGAGCTGCATAGCTCAGTAGTAAGAGTCCAGATCCTAACGTGGCCTTCCTGTAGATAAGACCTGTCACTCATTGACAACAGCGGAGCCAGTGAAAACAGTTTTTCTCTGTTTAAGCAGCTGAAATTTATTTTAAGCAAAAATGGGATCTATTCTCCTTCCATCATCCCTGAAGAAACTCATACCAATCCCTACATCTTCTCAACATGAGAAATCAAACAATGGCTTTAACTTGTATAATGCAGTTTGTGTGTTTCTGTTGCATTTAGATATGAATCCAAGTATGGATATGAAACAGACCTTCCAGAACCACTGAATAACCGGATGGTTGGGACAGTAGCCGTTCTTGTAAACAGTGTGCTGTCTCCAGTCGTTAACATCAACGTCGCCCAGACCACACATGAGCAGCTACACAGAAGCAGAAAGCAGAGAATGCTTTTACAGCCAGGATCATGCTTCATTTCAGCAGCTAACTTTAAATTAATCTGTGAATCATAGCGTTAACTCCTCGATTCATAACTAAGACTATGAGAAAATTCAAGGTTCAAGGAGACATTTTCAAACAGTTCAGATTTAATTCATATAAGAAAACCAAAAAAAAACCTAAATGAAATAAAATATTTGTGGGATTTTTCCTTCAGATTCTACTTCTGAGTAATTCACTTTGACTAATGAATAAAACAGCATCGAAGTTTCAAAGTATTCATACCTCAAGTTCGTTTTCATCAAAGATCTTGATCAGATCTATGAGAATGAGTTCAGTGAAGCCCTGAAAATAAAACAAAACGCATCACGTCTGAATTCATTCTTAAAACGCAAGAAAAGCAAACACAAAAAACACACAAGTACAAGATGTCAGTAAAGTTATTAGCATGTCTAATCACTTCAAATGATAACATTTAGAAATAGAAGATGTGTTTAGTTCAAAATAAAATGAAAAATATGCAGTTTCAGTGCCCCCAAGTGGCGACTGTCATCACTGCAAATAAATACCTCTAAGAAGGCGTTCATCTGCTTCTGGACCCGGTTGACAAACCTCCACTGGATGACCAGGCTGAAAAGTTTTTTAGAAGTGTTTAAAAAAAATTAATAAATAAAATAATATTTTATTTATATACATGTTATGTACTTTCTGGATATAGTTTGATCAATTACTGTTAAATTATCCTTTATATTGTAAAAGAAAGTTAAAAAAGAAAACATACTCTATGTATTCCTTTTTGTTGTCGTTTGTGACCACCATGTCTGAGCCGCTGGGCTTTAGGTCCACCTGGTAGGTCTGAAACATTATATATTTATATTATTACATAAAGATAACATAATGGCCAACAACACTTCTGCTAAAAAAATACACACCTGCCCAAAGTTGTCCTCGTCAATGCAAAACCTCAGGTCAAGTTCAGTGGGATCATTTTCCAGAATCCACTTCAGAGAGTTGTAGTATTCACTGTCCTGTGGAGACAGACGCAAAAAAAACATTAAATCTTTTATTGGCTGTTTGTAAACTTAATATCTTCATCGTTCCAATCAAACAAAAGTGTACACATCAATTGCCAAACTTGTCGTTTATCCTTTGGTCCTTAAAGAATGAATAAAAGCTCACCACAGACTCCATGTCTTTAAGAGAAATCGGTTTTCCCAGCATCATTTTGTAGAACGGTCGAATGAAAAAACCTGCAAAAACATACGAGACTGTGATGCATATCCAGGCTACATGAAAAAAATGTTCAACTGGGGAAAATGCTGAACCCTTATTTTATAAGTTTTATTACATTTACATACAAAAGGCCTCCAGTAACTTACCATCCAGCAGTTTCCCATGAAACACAGCCATTCCTGCCACACGCCCGATGAATTTGAAATAAGAGAGGTGGTCTTCATTACACAGGCCAGAGTTTGGGTTGATCTGGAGAGTATAGTTGTCCCTGAACAGATATTAGATGAAAAAAAAAGAAATATTTTCTATTCATTCATGCTAAAATCCAAGTAGCACAAATATCTGCAAGCCTCTTTGGTAACAGACAGATAAATATTTTAATAGCCACGAGCGGGACTCAGGATCAAACCTTCACTGAATGGAGACGCTTTTAAATCCAGGTTAAAAACATTTTTCCCCATTCATAACCATTAAATCTTTCAACTTTTCTTGCTTTTAATCATTTCATAATTTAAGAGTATTTTCTGTTATTTGTTGTTGCTTTGTTGACTTTCTAATGTTTTCTTTGAAAAACATGTTTTCTTTTATGCGCCCTGAGATGACACTGTCAAAGCGGCGCTATACACAAAGTTGAATTGAATGAAATGTGTTACAGAAATTAACTTGTCTTGCTTTATAACTCCAAACATCAGCAATAAAGCATTATGTCAAGATGAAAACTACCAACCCAGTACATCTCAGTAAATGTTTCTGGGAGCTTATCAGTTCATTTTCTATACCGGCTTCATCCCGACCAACATTATTTATGCAAACTTGCATGTATTGAGCCGTTTGTCTCTGTGTTAGCTAGACAGTGGCCCCCACCGTTTCCTGTTTGGAAGGTGGGATAGTCTCCAGTATGACACATAAAATGCTATAGCACATGCAGAACTTAACCACAAGTAATAAAACCAACCTGGATGGTTTTCTTTAAAGGCTACAAATTCAAATAGTTTATTATTCAACAGCTCTCATGGGCAAACTGGAGAGAAAACTGAGTCATGCACTGACGACAATGTCATGAAAAGCAACAAAACACATGACACTTTGATTGTCATGCATGTGGGAAACCTTTGTTTCAAGAAAGCTTTCTGAATAAGAGGAAAAGTTCATTAAAGAGTAAGGAAACCTTAGCAGGTCTCATAGGAATACAACATAATAACAGTGCCGCTTGATAAACTTAGCGGACAAAGCCAACCAAAAACATAAGCAGACAAGGATGTTTCCATTAAAACCTGTTCTCCTTTTACCGCTTTTGTTTTGTGGAAACACTTTGTCCTGTTTTATATCCTGCTTCAGGCCTTTAAATCTCTCTGTCGCCTGGAAATTTACAGCAATCACAAATAAGCAGACACTTACGTGGCAGAGTACTCAAACAGACCATAGTAGGGATTGAACATCTCCTTAGATAAGAGGAAGAACCACTCTCTGGCCACACCGCCGTAGTCCAGTCCTTTTTCCGATTCAAACTCGATCCATAGTCGTGCCTTCAGAACATCGGGCCTCTTCAGGGACATGATCCGACGGTACGACTCTTCAAAGATGTTGTTTCTGTGTAGCTTCATCTCAAATCGATTTGGGATGTCAGCCTGAAATCATTGACAAAGTGAATTCTGTAACTTGTTCTTTACCAAGAATAAAAACAGAACCAGAAAAAAGCTTCAAACTTTCTGAAAAAAGAACGTGAAACAATAAGAAATATTTCTGATATCCGTCACCTTTTGATGGATGTTTAGTATCAATCATGAAAACAAAGGATGTCAAATAAACTGAGAACCAAGAGCTAAGTGTGTAGAAGCAGGAATAATTTCTCACCGGTTTCTTTAATTTCTTCCTGAAGTAGTCATATTTCTGCTTGAACTCTCTCGAGTATGGAACAGCCTGTATCAATAACAAACCACAGGAGAGAGGAAAACATCAGTAACAGGTTGGTCGTGACACATGCAGGTAACAAATACAGTTAATCATGAAGCATACGTTTTTATACAATGCAAAGTGAGAAAATACCATTCAAGCCTTCAGCGCAATAACCCAGTCTACTCTTTCAGTGCTAAAATGATATACCTACGCCTAAAAAGACACGTAACTTCCTGTCTCTCTTTTAGCTTAAACAGAATAATAGTAGTAGAGTCAAAAACAATCACACAAGACGGAGCTTGGATTTCTTTATGTTGCAAAGTGATCAAGACAGAGCATGGTCAGAGAAGGAACTAGTCATCAGTAATGAACTTCTTTTAAACTCTGCGGGAGAAAAAAATCACAGAGGCTACTTTTATGTTGATATAGTGTTAAAAGGAAAGAAGAGATAAGAGTAAAGAAGACTAGTATCTGAAGTGTCACATACAATGAAAACAGTGTTAGTATGCCAAGTGACACGACCAGTGAAAATGTGATTTCATTGTTTTTTATGACAAATTATAGCTACTGATAACATGTCTGATATACAAGAGGACTGTAGAGACGTTGTTGTGTGGCTATGAGATTAAGCTACTCACAGGTCCTGTGATAGCTGGACTCTGTAGACGGGGGTCCTCCCACTGTGTCGTCTTTGTATCTGCATAAAATGCACAAAAACAATAGATTGTTTCATCTTTCATCAAATATAAGTTAATATATTTATAAATTTTATTATTATAACTTTTAATAAGCTCTTTTAGTACATTAGATACAGAATAAACAAATGCAAGACACCTGAAAGAGACCAGTGGGCTCATGTAGAAAACTTCAGCAATAATCTCTACAGGAAATGTGGTGCGTTTATAAAAGCATGTTTATAAATCAGGATTCACATTAAACTTGCTGGAAGGGCCTGCCCATTTATTGGCTATAAAAGGTCAGGTGATTGCTCCTGATATTGCATGGAAGCAGGGCATCCACATAAACTCTTTGGTTCAACTCTTCTGCAGCTGCTGGTTTTCATGTGAATACTGTGGTCAGAAAGACATTCTCCTGCTTTGTTTTGTATTTATAAGTCCCAAAAGTTGACTATAACTGGTGCATGCTGGTTTTAGCATGTACACCAGCTTTATAAATCAGGTCTAACATCCTTTGCAGTCCCAAACAACTTAAAGTGTAGGGCTACGCATGACAAAGCATAATGATAGCAGATATATCTTACTGTGGTCAATGTAAAAAGTGCGTCCATCTGTGTGAACTCTTTCTTCCCAACCAGGCTGAAAAAGAAGAAAAAAAAGAGGAGAGTAAGGCAAACATTAGATGGCACTGTTTAACAGGCCATGCTCAAATAGTCATTCAAATCCATCCATTTAGTTTTCCTTTTGAATCTCTGTTCAATTGAACTTGAATGACCATTAAATGGCCCAAACAATGACATCCCAGTAGGGCAATCGAGACAAGCTCAACCAAACACTTTAAAGGAGATGAAAGGATTTATGGTCCTATTTGAGTCTGGTCCACATCAGCAAGGCAGGGGTACGACCACAACATACAGGTCCATTTTCAACAAGGTTCAAACTACTATACCACCGACACAGTGATCACTACAGTGTCATAGGGCACGCACACGCGCACACACACACACACACACACACACACACTCACACAGCAAACAAGCAGTAAGAAACATTTGAGGATTCAGAGCAAAGGGGTGGAGAAAGGAACAAACTGTCAAACAGGGTGTAGTTACAGTATGCATGTGTTTCTACTAATGCTGCTGCAGCTTGAGTGGAGACCAGACTGATAAAACATGCAGCACACAGCCCAGCTTCTTCCTCTGACAAACATTTATGCCTCTTTTTGCTGTTTTTTATACCTCCCTCCTTCCTCCACTCCACTTCTACCTCTCCATGTCCTCCATCAATCCCTCTTGATCAATCACCTCCTCTCTTCTAAGAGCATTTCCTGTTGCTCCAGCATCCATACTGATCTAACTCTACCCCAGATGCTCACACAGGTACACACATATGCAGCAGTCTGAGGAGTCCCATGAGAAAGGTGAGGAGCTTAAAAAATATTAAACATTACGAAAAGGAGAAATGGTGGTGCAGGAAGGGCAGAGAGAGAGGAAGTGGGGTAAAATACAGGAAGTAGGGGGAGCATCCATCCATGCCGGCCATGAGAGAAAGAAAGAGAAAAGATAGAAAAGACAGAAAGAGCGAGGAAATAAAGAAAACGCAAGGCTGTCTTCAGGCATTCGACCAGACTAGACTGGATCAGACAGGTAAGTAGGCAGGCAGAGGGAGGGAGGCACTAACCAACCTCCTCTGGTAGGTTCTGCCAAACAGACATGGCCAGGTGGAGAAGTGGTATACATAAGATCCATCCGAACGGAGAGAAAAGAGAAAGAAGGAAAGAGAGAAAACACACACACATGCACACAGCACACAAACCTGTGAGATGCACAAACCCATGATGCTTTGAAGATTTAGCATTTAGTTATGGTAAAGTCTGGCCCGTTTGCTGCTCCTTGAACTGAGTTAAAAACATTATGTAAAGCATGATTTATGCTCCTGACTTAATGGATGGATTTAAAAAGCAAACTGCTTGTGCGGCCTATGCAGAGCAGACCTTTACGCCTGTGCAGCCATCAGAAGGCTGCTGCAGCTGTTTTGTGCTATAGTATTGCAAAAATGTCAGTTATAGGAGTACATGGGTTAGCCTACATCAATGCTGATAAATGTCAAATAGTCTCTTGGATCTGAATTATTTGAACACAGGAAGGGGAGGGGGGATGAAAATATCTGAGGAGAATATAAGAGAACTAAAACTTTAAAAACTGCAAACTGCAGCACAAACAAAATGCAGTTTTGAACTAATTAGAAACAAGTCAGATACAAATATATATTATTTGTTGGTTCATAGAAGCTTAAATCTTTGAGTGATGCAACATGCTTGTCATGGGACTTTTGGGCAGGCACATACTGGTATCCACAGCTACAGAACAAGAGTCGTGGTTATGCATTAGGGCGATGTATTGATTTACCACAAAACCATAAATCAAGCTTAAAGTGTTCACTGCCTGAACAGATTTTATCACAGCACTCTGACTTTTCTTGATAGCTACATTTTACCACATATATTTTCCTTTTTAACAGAATTACAAGAGGGAAACTCATCTTCTATCATCTTTACAGCACAAATGTAAAGTACTGTAAACCCGAATTATATGTAAAAAAATGAGTTACTGGTGATACAACAAGGTGAATGACTCTTTTTTTCATCATTTAGAAGACAAGAAATGGAATAAATGTTGATATAATGAACAAACCTCATTGACTATTGAGATTGTCATGTATGTGCTACAGAAGCCAATGAACACTAATCTATTTGTAATTGCACTCACGGGAAGAGGACCAAGGTCGCCAGGTTCCATTGAGTTCTTATTCCTCATGTGGACCGGATATTTCAATCTGGGATCCTCCTGTTTATCAGTGTCAAAGAGAGACACAGAGGAAAATTATAAACAAAAAAAAAACCCAAAGAATAGTTATTTTGAATTCCAGGAACTCTGTTTTGGAAAGTTATTCTTTATTTAGGAGCATAAAAAACAAATGTAAAATTGACTCATCACCACCAGATGTCACTATAAGATTCCATAAAAACTAAGCTGCCCTAAATCGGATATATTACATCTTTATTATTAAAATATGAGATACTTTCCAACAACTCACAAAACTAATTAGATTTTTTTTTACCATTCATATCCTTATAAACATCAGGCCATTCCACTGCTTATTAGCTCACCCAGGTTGTGATTCTGCTGTTGTGGTCTATGAAAAAAGGCCGTCCATTTGGAGCTATTCTCATCTCCCAGCCTGGAGGCAGGAAGCTCTGCTGTGTCTTGTGTTGGGACTTGGGGGAGCTGTAAGGTGAGAGCTGGGGAGACTGTGGATTGGACAGAGTGTCTTTCACAGCTCTCCTCACCTGGATGTTGTTGGCTCCCTGAAGATAAAGGGAGAAAAAAGTGTTTTTAATAAATAAAAAGAGGATTTTAAAGACACGTGTTGACAGAGGATGAGGACGACAGGTAGTTTGCTAAATGTCATCAGTTGAACATGGAAAAAATGAAAGACAGACTCAGATACTCAAAAACTCGCCAACTTCTGCTACATAACATGTAATAAATCTCATATTAAACCACCACTTCACACATTAATGCATAAATTGTGCTTTCTTCACTGTGCCAAATCAAACTTTATCTCCAAAAAAAAATAAATAAATAAAAAAAATAAAAGTAAAAGTATAAAAGTAAAGAAGACAGAAGTAAACCTGAGGAGTCACTCAGTCCTGAAAACCGTCAAGAACAACTTAAATTTACTCTCAGGATAATGTTTATTATCAACATTTAAGTGTTACTTTTTTACTTTGGTTAAGCCAGAAATTGAAATGATTACAATGAGTGAAAATTTTTTTTATATACCTGGAACCAGCCGACTGATTTAAAAGTTTCTAAAACAAATTCAATCAGATTAAAGTCGTTCGCACCGAGTACTACCTCTTCCCATTACTTTATCCCACAGCTAATTATTACAGACTGATCTTATTTTTAACAGGAGAAACGGCTGCATTAATTAATCAGCCTTCCCACCTTCACTAGAGGTTGTAATTACACTATTCTGCAGTGAATCTTTAATTCCCTTTTACTTCCACAATGCTTAAATACACACATGCTTGCACACACCTTAATTAAACGTCTTCAGGTCTCTTCCCTCGGTAGAAGCAAATAACTTTCACCACCAAGTAAAACCATTAAATCCGTGGAAGGTCAAAAAAAGACCATCTATTTATAGTTACAGTGTGTTGGTCTTAATTAGCTAAGTTTGTGGTATATTTATGGCTACAGAGCATAAAGTTTAAGATGACATCCATAACGGAAACTATCAAATGACTTGTAACCTTTTATGCTTTAAGCTGCAACAAGAATAAATCTGATCCACAATTGTTATTTTGTATATTAAAGCCTAAAATATGGTAGAAACAACCTGTAGGGATGTTTGATATTGTTTAAATTTTTTTTTCCAAATATATAATATACCCATTTTTGTCAATCACTTAAATTTCCAATTCAGATAGAAATATATAAATTTTGACCGCCCTGGGTAAAAAAATGAAAATAATTTCAGATAGATAAAATAAATCATCCACTCTGCAACAAATTTTATGTCTTTAAAATAATTTCAAAACAATAGGGTGAGTGCACTTCCAAGCTCCTTATGCTGCAAGTCACAACATGGTAGGATGATGTCATAACCCCTGGATTCATTACAAGTTGTGCCAAAGACACAAACATGCACATCTGGAAAACTATACATGACAGATTTTTACATACATTCATTTACAGTAAAAGGAATTTTTGCTGAACAGTTCGAGATGAAACATGTACATGTTGTGTGAAAGGTGACAATAAAACAAAAAAAAAAGATTTTATATCACATTTTATCACTGATGTCAGTCAACAAGATATCAGTATGCCGATAATATCAGACATCTCTAAAATCAAGGTTAAGTTTCAATGGTTTACCCGATATGGTTTACATGTTAACTATCTGTGCTGTGTGATTATTAACAGTCTTTAACCAGTAACCAACTGGCTTTATTATTCATGCTCATGTGAAATTCCTGAATGCTGCAGAGAAATTCGTAAACATTCATGAAAAGGTGTGAATTCATGTTATTTAAAAGTAGTGATTGGCACAATGCAAAAGTCTTGCCGGAGGTCAGTAAGACACCACACACACATGAAACGCATGACAAAAAGGAAAGAGGAGTATGAAGAAATAAAAAAATGAAACATGGAGAAAATATAAGATGGGAAGAGAAAAATCCATTAAATGGGGACTTTTACACTCCTGCATGGCTGGCAAGGACAGAGGAGAGAAAAGTAACATTAAGATTGATGCATTTAAAGTTTAGGGCAATGACTGATGCAAACTATCAATATATTCAATTAAATGCAAACGTAAATCAATGCTAAGCTTATCAATGCTTAATTAGGTTCACTTTGGGTTTCTTGGAAGGACGTGAAGGTAAAGACTGCGGGAGAAAAGTAAAATGGGTAGATTTGAAGTGGTAAAAAAGGATAAAAAAGGACAAGGCCAGAAAGAATAGGACAGCTCAAGGTGTCTAATTCTCACCTCCAAGGGGGTGGAAAGGGTGACAGTAGGGGAGCTGAGACTACGAGGTCGTCGGACTTGGGGTTCATGGAGGTGGTTGTTGGAAGCATTGGAGGAGGAGGAAGGGGTGGAGGCGAGAGCTGAGGCTCCTCCTGATGATGCTGCTGCTGCAGAGGTGCTAGCTCCATCTTCAGTGAGCTGTCAGTGAAAACAGCACTTCTGATGTTAGGAATAATTTATGCCGTTTGTAAAATAAACTTTTGCCTCATTATAGCCCCGTTTCTGTCAAAGGAGTTTGAACTGGAACAGTCGTCATACCAGGTTTTGTCTCAGGAGAGGAGTTCCTAAAATTGGGCCCCATAAACGCAAGATTATTTGTTTCTTAGAGCACAAATATTTGTGAACAGGATTATGTGTGAAAATAGAAAACAAGGATAAAGTTAGTACCACTGTTAGTTGACCAAGTGGAAGGTAAAATGAGTTAATTCACATGTAAAATGGGTTATGACGGCACAATGTGCCAAACACAAAGCATCACACGATGGTGTCCACTCTTTGAGCAATATAAAACAGCAAAAAAAAACATAACGTTCAGATAAAATAAAAAGGTGAATTTCAAAGGAGAGAGAGATACAAGCATTGAATGTGTGTTCAATCTCCATAGAGCTGTCACGTTTTTAGACGGTCATATAGAGGAAGATGACTGGAAAAACAGAGTGATCATTCCAGGGTTAAGGAGAATCAGACCAAAACAGAGACATGCCTCGTCCAAATATGAAAGAAAACGCTAGAATAGACACACAATCGAGCTGGACGAAGCAGGAAACGTAGATGGAAGAAAAGACAGAAAAAGACACGCTGAGGCTTTTAAAGCTTGCATTTCTGTCGATGCTTTCTCTAAAGCTACACAGATGAGAAACAGGAGGGACAAGAGGTCCAACACACAGGCCAACGCCACAACAGGAACCAAGGCAACGTCCACTCCCATGCATAGAGCCAGCCCGACAGCCAGCCCTCCGACCTGCTGTACCTGCACAATTGGCCTAGTCCAAGTAGTGGTGCGGTTGTTATGGTTGACGTAATAAGTTCTTCCCTTGGTATCCTTCCTCTCCTCCCATCCAGGGGGCAGGCCAGGGGTGGTCAAGGTGTAAGCAGCTGCCGTAGGAGACTGGCCAGGTGTGAAGAGAAAGCAAAGACAACTTATCAGTACGAGCTAATATGCTTAAAGCCTTGTGGAGGACATGTTTCAATATTTTGGATTATGTTGGAGGGGGGGGAGACAAGTTGACAAACATTTTCATTTTAGTCAAGTTTTGAACCAGAATTATTTTAAAAAATGTTTCTAGTTTTTTTTATTTTTTGCTCATGTGGGACAATGAGAACACAAGTCAGGGACAAAACATCACTGATTCCTAAACTAATGCAAAAGAAGGTGATTGCATGAAAAGAATCAACATAAATAAAACACTGCATAGTAGATCATTGCTACTTTGCTTTGTGAACCATTAACCATTTGCAGCATAAACATTATCAAAACTGTCAACCGAAGGACACAACAGAACTACGTGTGACAACCAAAGACACATTGCTTTTGCAGTGGACATTTTATCACACAGCTTTTTTGGAATGTTAGAGATGCCAGATCCCTTTTTTGTTATTTATTATTTTTATAAGCTTCTTACCAGATAACTGCACAACTGTTCAAACACAAAGATGCTACTATATACCACAAACTACTGCTGCACTAACCTAAAACACTAAAAGTGGAGAAACAAAACGTAGCCCTAAACATGCCGCATATCAAGTTCTGTCCATTAAATTATTTTTTTGCATCAAGTTACAGATAAATTTGCACAGCAAAGCCTAATTATTTGAAAATGACTGTAAAAGAAAGCAGATTTTCAAGGAAATGTTTAGTTTTTAATGAAAGTGGCTCCCAAAACAACTAAGGAAACAAACACACCCAGTCCTACAAGGTAAGAAATAAGACTGATAGGGTTTACACTGAACATAAACTGGGATATTACCATAGACTCCTCACCACCTGAGACAGTTTGAGCTCTGGTTCTTCTGGTCTGGGAACTCTGCTGGTGGTAGACAACAGGGGAACATGGTCTTTATTTCACAATATGGGATGTTTTCATAGCCACAGTGGAAGTGAGGAGGCAAGTATTTAGGTAGTGAAAGCTGAGTGAGGAAAATGGGAATGGACAAAGAAGGGGAATCCATTTTCAAAAGAGGTGAGGAGAGGCAGAAAGAGAAGAGATTCTTTTCATTATGGGCCAGGGTGGGAAAGTGCAGTGGCTGTGAACTTCAAAGACAGAAGACTCCAACTGATCAGTAAAGAGGAAAAAGCTTCTGTTGTGATGGGATGAAGTGATTTTAAAAACAGGCTTTAAATGCTGGGGTACTGGTTGCTTTTTTACTGCCAAAATATAAAGTAAATCTGCATCTGCATAGGATACAAATCAGGAGAATTTAAATCACAGCTGCAATTCAGACCGCAGTTTCCTGTTGGAGGGAAGATTTTCATTATTTTCTCTAAAGAGTGTTTTTAATAATCAGTCAATTTAATAATTCCCGACTATAAAATGTTAAGTCACAAACCACAAGTCGAAGAAAGTGTTGTACCCAAAAGATATTCAAGTGATTTTCATCCTCCAACATGATGAAGAGTGTTGCACCGTAACAGCTGCGACCCAGACTCTTAACTCAGAAATCATTTTAACTGTAATTTCTGCTGTTTAAATAAAATGTTTTGAAAGAGTAGAAGCAGCCTGAGATCTGCATTTGGCTTCTTTGATATTTGATAGTCACCATGTAGGAACACAGTAAGGTCGTAAAATAAGAGCCAAGGAAAACAGACCTCACCGAAACCCTGCAGCAAGGTCGACCAAAACAAACAGATTTTAAAAAGCTTAAAACCGACTTTGTGCCTTGAAGCGTCTCAGCAGGCTAAACATCCAAGGAATCCTAGCGACTATCAAGTTTAATCATCTCTTTTCGTAGGCTTTCAAATCTGTGCAACAAGTTTCATTTAGTAGAGGAAATTCTAGACATTTGCTTGCTTTGTAAGTCACAGTAAGACGTCTCACATTGATGTGCACAAGAAACCAGCCTGATTTCAGCACCATAACAGTGATGCTCAGGTTAAAGCTCAAGGTATATTTCCAAATAATTTTATGTTTTTGCAAACTCAGAAGAGGGTAAAACATTTTTCCAACAGGAAAACCTTCTTTTGCCAAATCATTGTAAAGAAAACATGAGTAAAACTTTACTTTATTCCTGGAAATTCCTATTAAACTAAAAATGTATAAGAAATGCAGATTGTGGATGTAAAACAATCCATTGGAGGAGAGTTAAAGTTATACAATCCATTAAAAACATAGAAAGGTAAAACAAGTGATGCTTTTTTTCTTTGATGAAAATATAAAAAGGCTCTGAAAACATCAGCAGATCGATTTATTACAAAACATGTTGACATGTATCAAACATCTTTGAATTACAGGTTTAGCTGCAACTATATCTATATGTCCGACTAAAAGAGTGATTAGGAATCGTTTTACATACATATTTTGTTTAAACTGGTCATAAAATAAATATTTCAAGAGTAATGGCATCAGCACTTGTACCTATCCTTTGGTTTGACAATGCCTAAACTCAATGCAATGACTCAGATACGTAACAAACATATGATGAAGATCATGTGATAGTTTGTTGAGCCCAATCTCCACAGAAGTTATGACCCCAGGACACCAAAGGGAGAGCATAAACGTCTGTGCACCTGTCCAAAATATTTCATCTACATCTAGAGTTTGCACTGGAATGGTCATTCTGGTAACACACAGCTGTAGAGCCTAAATAAACTATACACCAAACACAGTGGAAGGTGAGTAGAAAAAAACTAAATGGAGGAATGCAGCTACCCTACAAAGACAAAAGCACAGCAAGAATAGAGAGAAGTCAAATTTAAGGAGAGAAAAGATAAGCAAGTCACGTTTCCCTTGTATGAAGAAGTGGAAATCTGACATGCAAGAAAAAAGGTGAGTAAACATGCAGCACACCCGGGACAATTAGGAATGTCAACAAAGAGGCATTAAATGAGACAAGAACCTAAACATATAACAGAGAAAGGGAGGGACAAAAGTGAATAGGATGGACGAAACTCAAGAGTTTAGATATATGTACCATAAGAGGAGGAGCCTGGGCTTGGTCGCTGACGCCATCCGTCATACTTGATGAACGGAGTCTGTTTGACAGTTGGCTCTGTTCAAAGTAAGCAAGGAAAGGGTACATATTTTATGGCTAGCGTGATATAATACAAGCCAGTGGATCAATCTGTCAAAGCAAGCAAGCAATTTCTGAGTTTTAACAACAACATTTTACAGTGTTAAGTCTCACCAGTGCGGTGCTGCTGGGCCCTGGTATTTCGCCATTGCTATCGGGAGTGATTGATAGCCTCAGATTTAAATCTTCAGAGAACTCCTGAGTGACAGGTGTTGGTGGATGCTGTGGTGTTAAAATGGAGGAAGGACCGGGCAGAGACTGGGCCAAGCTGTCGTTGGGATCCTCTTCTGTGATGAGCTCCCAAGACTACAAGAGAACAAAGTGAAACAACCCCGTTTTGGTAACCCTATCATTTGGAACAAGTTTGGTTTAAGCGTGTGTATTGTAGGTAAAACTATATGGTTTTTCTCTCACATTGTCCATGTCCCTGGGTTCTAGGTGCTCGTTCTCCAGGTCTTCACTGATGTGACGTCGTGCACGGAAAACACGATGTGCTTCCTGATGGATTTGCCGCTGCTGATTGTCACTCTCCATCTCTGAGATCATGTCCCTTGCAGATAAAAGGTGATGTTAATAGAAATTCGGTAGCCAAGGCATCTTTGTATTACAGTCCTTTGTATAACAAACAAAACAGCCTACATTCGCACTGCAGGTCTGAAAGCTCAAATGTTTTTATTTCCAAAAATCCAACTTCCTGCTATGGTCATTTTCATTATTTAAATTAAACTTCTATCACACATCAACTCTGAAATGACCCAAACATGCAAAAATGACAGCATCACACGCAGTGCATTGTGTTGTGGAAGTGAATATGGATGCTACACATGTTTATTTATTCATCTGGAAGCTTTTACACTGCTGCAATCAGCAAAATTATAATTAATTGATGGAAAGGAGGATTTAAAAAGAGACCAAAATTTAACAATGGCCTTTTGTGCATCAGTGGCTGCTACCTCTGTATAGACGAGGTATGTGTTGATATGAAGCCAGAACTCAAGTTTCTAATCTTATGTCTTATTTCAATGGCATACATTTGACATGACCATTCAGACCTACAACATAAAGATGTGATGTGTGTGAGATTTAGCTCCACATAAAAAGTACATGAGAGGATGTGAGCCACTTCTGCCTGTAGTGTGAACAAGGTGGAAAACCTGAAACATATTCAGCTTTATAATAAACTAAAAGTATCATAAGAATAAGTAGAAGTACATGTTGGAAGGCCGTTTCCACTGTGTCGTACGGTTGTTGTGGTTTACATAGTAGGTGCGACCCAGGTTGTCCACTTTTTCTTCCCACCCTGCTGGCAAAGGGGGCAGGAGCTGCTGGGGACGCTGTGAGCCTGAATCTGCAGATTCATCCCAACCCTAAAAGAAAAAGTTTACAACTTGATGCACGTGGTGAAAGTTTGTAGAAGTAGCTCATTAAAAAGTCTTTGCAAACACAAAAACACTAGCAACATTAGAAGAAAATGCACTGAAAATGCAGCAGTTTCTAACAATTTATGATGGCTATGTTATGGTTTGAAATGTTTTTGTGACTGACAATTGCTGCACAATCTCTAAATATATATATATATCAAAAAGAACATTTCTTAATGGGTTTGACTTAGAGAAAAAAAAAAACAGAATAAAATACTTTCTTGAGGTAAACAACAAAAGAGAAGGCATTGTAGCATTTAGCTAATGTGGTTTCTCTCCTAAATGTTGCAATATGTGTCTGGCTTTTCACTTTAGTATAAATATTATACACTCAGACATACTAGAGCATAATTTATTGTAAAAGAGGCAAAGCTCAAATTTCTGCAAATAGCAGACCATAATGCAAATGTTTTTTCCAGACCTTGACCTGGAAAAGACTTTAAGCAAACTCTGGCTGCAGGATGTTCCTGAATTAACAGAAAATAAAGAGAAGTGCTGTCTTTTCTACTCTCACTCCTAGTTAAGACAAAAGTGAGGTCTTTGATGGTCTTTGTGTCAAAGAATACAACTATAAACGAATTTGGCTTATTAAGAAACACAATTGAGGGAATGCCTTAGCTAGAGCAAAGTCAATAGTTTAAGCTTTTTATTTGCACAAATACTTCAGGAATTACTGACATTCCCGCTATAAATGTGTTATAAATCTGTGATGACCCTCTGAATTTTGCCTGTGATTGGACAGCCGCTGTGCAGGGATCCTGCGTTCTACTGTAATGACAACAAAATGGGTCAAGAGGTCAATTTTTCTGCTTTCTGGTGGTTTTTGAACTGTTCAAACACATTGTATGGTTCAGACGTTATGATTATATAAAGTGCGCATGTCACATCCTGTCGGCGCCAACAGGTCGGCCTTAAGAGGATTAAACAACAATAGCGTCTGAGGCCTTACCTCAGCTTCCTCCCTCATTTCTCCCACTTCTTCCTCAGGTCCTCCTTGTTTGGGCAAATAAGCCATCTTCAGGCGCAAGTATCCCTTTACCCTGGATTTGTGGCTAGAAGGACAACATCAGCTTGAAATGCTCGAAAATCACAGGAGTTTCCAAAACAGCCCAAAAGTCCCTGATATTATTTTACCCTTAATAAATAATGTGACTTCCGGTCACATTATCTTTTGTTTTCAGTAATATGAGAAGAAAATTATAATTTAATATTCTGTCAGTATCTAGTACATGTTAAAAATAAATAAGAGTACTTGTCACCTTTTGAGCAAAAACTGACCTTCTTGGTCGCAACAGGAAGTCTTTAAATGTGTACGGACGCTCCATAGCAGGATCCTCCGTCTGCAATTTAAGGAGGCATTTGTTGTCAACATTTGATTCAACACACAAGCAAATACACATCAGTGGCCAACAAAATATCACAAGAAGTATAGCAACACCCCAAGCAAAATTGCCCCAGGATTGTTATGCAATACTGAGACTCTCCTGTTACATACATACTGAACCGCAGAGGTCTTTTGTAATACACAGCAATCCTACACTGGGCCAAACCAGTCCACACTGGCTGAGAACCACATACTGCTCCGTCAGATACCAAAAACTGCTGGTTTCCATCTCAGAAGCCCAATCCTGAAGTAAAAACTTCACTGATCAGGGGACTGCTGAAGACCAGAGAATAAAATGCTCTTTAACATTTTAAACATCTACAATTCACATACAATGTATAAATATAACGGTTTCAAAGCACTCAAGTTAAAATTGTATGCTCAAAATGTCATGCTAAATTGTGTGTAAAAAGGATTTTGCAAAGAGCAGCGTAAAGTTCCACAAAGCAAATGTGGCTTTCTGCTGACTCAGCATTTCCAATGACTCAGCGCTGCTGCCCTGATTCATGAAAGGTGGCTCACTGTATTATAGGAACCTACTACAGAGGGAAAGGTGATGACTGATGTAATGTCCAGTAACTATGAATAAGACAACTTCCCACAACATTGAGTCATTTATAAAAATGGATCAACTGAATCAAAACACACTTCTGTACTTTTTTGCTTAAGCACAACGGTGGTTCATCCAACATAAGCTGCTGAGACTAATTTTCTCTGTCTTGACTACAGGCTTTATCTCTCAACATGAGTAAGCTTTTATCTGCTCCTTTGGGAACCAAATAGGACATTAATAATTAATCCCAGCCACTTTTATTAATGTTTTTTTCTCCATGGTTGATAAGGAGACTTTGCAGTTTAAGGGTTGTTCAGTTTTAATGTCAAATTCTCTCCTTTAAATTAAACCAAAAGAACTGAGCAGTGCACAACAAGCCTGCACACTGTTGTTTCCCAAGCAGTTATCCAATGGTCTACATTGTCCAAGTGCATGTGGGTGTGTGAGTCTGTGTGGGTTTTCCGTTGGCTCTGATGGTAGCCTGCCCTCATGAAAGTTGTTGTGTTTACATTGTAGACAGTCCACTTCGCATTTCCAAAACGATGACTGCTGTTAAATCACAACAAAGGACTTTCTCACACACAAGGCAGGTGTGCACATCAACATAAGCTCCGACTGACCTCCATGAAAGTTATTAAGGCTTAACAAAACAAAATGATAATAAACAGCTGACGATTTAGGACAGAGGTAAAACAGTTTATGTAGCTTTGCATTAATGTAAATAACTCACCGGTAGATGATTGAGAGGGACATCGACTTGTCCCAGGAAATCATCTCTAGTCTGTGGGTGAGAAAGAAAAAGAAAATCACATTTAGAAGCAGTGTTTTTTTTTTTTTTTTAGGAAAGGGGGAGGGATTGTCAGAAAGACAAAATTTCCAGCAGGAGTGATGAAGGGTGTGAGGGGGGGGGGGACACAAGACTGAAATTAAATTACCCGGTGCCCCAGAATATTCAGTATAATTGTATGTTTTTATCAAAGATGGAGAGTAAGACATTATGATTTCATAAGCAGAACCATCCAGAAATAAGTTGTGGCCTTGTTTAAGAACACCTGTGAAAGTCTGGAGGCAACGTTCATATAAATACAAGAACAACCAGTGTTTAACAAACTTCTTTTTAAAAATAAAAAAAAGTTATTTTTGCACTGACATACTGTATTTGCCATAAATTGTTAGGGTTGAATCAGCCCAGAATTCCACAGGTGTCCAGACAGACGTTTTAATAAAGGTTTTTACTCATGGACAGGCCTTTGGTGTGACTTCATTGGAGAAAAACCTGTGAGCCCAGCAAGGAAAAACATCCACTGCCACCAAATGAAGCCAAGTTAACCAACAGAGGGAGAGGACAAATGTGACAATAAAGGGAAAAACCAGGGAAAGTTTGTGTTTCAGATGTAAGAGGCCCATATAGTCGTCCATGATTGAGCAATGATTACCTGTCCGAGATGAAAAAGCCCATTCTTGGAAGCAGCCTGTGTGTGGGATACAACTCATTTAGACAAAACGCATCGACTAGCAATGATGTCTACTTGCTGAAAGTGATATGACAGATGTTCAGTGAAACAGTGAAATAGATGTTGGCATACTACGCATATTTCCTGTACGGTAAATTTGGGAGAAAGAACAGAAGTCAAAGAGTCGGAACAAAAACAAAAAAATATTAGTCAGAAATCAACTTTTTTTCTATTCTGAATAGTAATCCTCTAGAATTCAAGCTTTAATGTACAAGTCCCAATTCAATATCTGTAAATATTATAAAAAGTAATGTAATCTATTTACAACTTAACTTTAAGCATGGCAAACTGCCTATACCTTTAATTGACAAAAAAAAATGTAACAATAACTCTTATAACTTTCTAACTGAGTGAGTGAAGCAAAGCTTTAATAAAAATGTTGAAAAACTACCGGTCAGCTATTTATACCAATGTAAGCTTGAAATAAAATAAAGCAATGTGAAAACTGAAGAATGCTTAATTGTGTACAGAAATCTGGTTGTTTCACTGATCTGATGTAAAAATGTAAGAGCAACCTCAGGAAGAAAAAGAAGGCAGCAGCGGTCTGTTTACTGGGTCCCATAACAATTAACAGGTCTAAATTTCAATAAAAAAAGGGTTAAAAATAAACTACATAAAACATTAGGAAGCATGTAAACATACCTGCCTACGCATGGTGAAACAGACACACCCATAAAAATATTTCTTCCAGGAAATTTGTCCAACATTACAGCAGTATCTCCCAACTAGAGCATGAATTTACTGCTGGCATAACTATTAAGTCATTTAAGGTAGTCAGTTATAAACCTTTTGTGAAGTGAGATAGAGGAACTAAAGCAATCTGGATCATAGCATGAGTTCACGCTATTCTCTCAAGGTTTTTCACATGTCATTCAGTACCACAAAGTTAAATTTACAAAAGCTTTAGAATAAGAAGGCCTCCACCTTTATTATTGCGAAATCTATCAGCCTAGTTTTCCAGAAGTGATGAATCACAACCAGTGTGCCATTCAGACATCGAAAACACCATCCAACACTACGCTAATACAAACACAACCGTTACCATAATGATTCTAGCATATGAAAAAGTTAATTGTGGCAGTGACATATGGGACACATAATGTCTGTGGAGACATGGTTGTTTTTCACGTCCTTAACCATAACAAGCATTTGAAACTGTAGTCCTGTTTATGGAGAGAGAGATAAAATTACAGTCATTAAAAAGGGTCACATCTGAGGTTGTCACTCCCTCCAGAGAGAGGGTTCACTTTGAACAGCCCAGGAAGAAATAATGAAAAATAAACACGCTTCAGCAAGATAAGGACTAAACAAAAAAGTTCAGCAGATTAAAAATATCTGCTCCTCATACTTTATACATCAATACACAGTACTACCATAAAAATAGGGAATCAGTTCGATTAACATTATCGGACTTGCACTCATAAAATATCAGTATTACTGAAATAAAAGATCAACCCTTTTCAAATCATGCCACATGTAGCTGGGCCAAGCTACTCAAGCTACAAGAAGAGGTGATAAAAGAATTTACGATACAGGGCAACCTGGAACAAGTCCAGACTGGCACTCAGATGTCAAAAGGCTGTCTCAGCTACTTGACAGTCTCTGTGCTGACACAACTGAATTACAATGGCATGCAACTCAGAGACACCAGAACAGACAGAGAAAAGCCCTCCACAACAATAGCAATTTTAATCCTGCCTACATGCCGCCGAACCGAAATAAAAGAGCTCCAATCCATCCGTTCACAATCCAGCCTCTTAAATATAGCAGTCCCAGAGGCCTGCAAGAGCGCTTTGTGAATGGAAACTAAGGGACATCAAGGGAGGCTGTAACAAGGCCATGACTCTGTGGAGTAGCTGTCTGCAGATAGTCAGTCTGGCATGCACACACACAGAAAAGCACACAAACAAATGCATGCACTTGTTATCACATGTCAGTGCTTAAAAAAGGGGCACTCTAAGTCCAGGCTTCCAGTTGGGGAAGACCTGTCATTATGGTCTAAACGAGGATTTCCTTGTTGCATGAGAAACAGGATATCCTGTAATCACCTATTATTTCGCCCATATAGTATGAGGTAAAGGAGGAAATATGTCAAATGCATGCAAGTATGCAGATAGTGTTACAGTATACTATTATGAGGAAAATTAATATGTCTATAATATGCGTAATCTATCCTATGTGAATAGCTTTTAAGTTAAAAAAAATGCTGAACTCAAATTCTTTGAAAAGGATCCAGATCAGTTTTAGATTTTACAAATCCTTTTCCTCCATGTATAAATAAATATATGCCAGTATTGACATCATTAACATAGCCCCCCTCCCCAGCCAGTTGAGGCAGATGGCTGCTCTCCCCGAGTCGGGTTTCTGCCCGAGGTTTTTCCTTCCTGTTAAAAGAGAGTTTTCCTTTCCACTGTTGCCTCATGCATGCTTAGGGTGGGGGATTGGATCAAAGTCAAGATTTGATGCAATCTCTTTCCTATAACTAGACTACTTATTATAAATGGACTCAAATTTGGTGTGTCTGTAAAGATGACATTGTTGTGAAGTGGCATTATACAAATAAAGCTGATTTGAATTTATTTAAGAGGGCCAAAAGGCCTTAGTAGATTATATGGAAGTAGCAGCAGGAAAGGGTAAGAGAGTCAGCATAATAATACTAAGAGTTTTAGTTAGGTGGGTGGGTCAAAACTCTGTATAAATAAGAATGTTAACCAGTCTGTTTAAATATTTCAACCCTAAACTAAGTAAAGTTTCACTTCAGAGCCAGTAAGAGAGGTAACAGCATAACAAACAAAAGTCAGTATGGTAGAACATGTTTCATTGAACACATACATTGTTGTATTACTTCAGATACTCTGATGCTCCTGCAACACTGATACGCTAATGGAAACCACACACTGTCTCCATTTGTTCAGTCTAAAAGAACCACAGCAGCTTTAAAAACTTTTTTGCAGCATGATACAAACTATAACCAAAAACCTTAACTGGAGAACAGATTTGTATACCTCTGTGGTACCTTTAGATTTTGGTCATTTATATCTTGGATATAGTGTATTATAGTCTGGCCTCATTGAGTTATGTATACCTGGTTTGATCTAAAAAGGAAGGGAGATGTGCTCATAATTTATATTACACACTAATTATGAGCATTATCCATTTCCTTTCACCTTTCATTTTATTCTTGACTTTTACCTCCAAGACTCCAGGTTTTCTGAAAACATTTATATCACTTGTGAAACATCTTGATCATTGTACGGGCCTGTAAGGACATCTTAGTTCTTAAATCACTCAAAGAGCAGCTGCAAGTATACAGATCTGTACCAGCCTAAAACCAGACAAGACAGGCTGCCTTGCTACTCTCCAAATCAACAGCCCCGCTTGAGAGAAACTAAAGATAGAAACAGCCAACTCTTAAAGAGAACTGGCAGCAATGATCAAACCTTTAGTGTCGCATTTCTGTAAAACGGAAGACAACAAGTGCAGAGGGAGAAGTTATTCTTTCATTCAGATGCTTGTGGCCATTTTCTTTCTGAGCTGAACGATATGTGTGTAAAATGTCAAATGCCTTCAGTTATGAAGTGAAAGAAAGCCAGAATGAGTGTGATTTAGTTAATCCACTGTATCTGTACTTCTCTTGCGAGTTCACAAAATATTACTCCCTTCTTCCGCACCACACACACACACACACCTCCCCCTAGTTTACTAAATTTATGCACTATTTGCAAGATGTCTATATCCCAACAGAGCCCATGAAGTAACTTTTTCTTTACCCCATCCTAAACTTTCACAGCAACATTACAGTTCCATCTTTACCTTGGGATTATTTGCGGTTGATTCCTGGTCAAGACTCAAATTCTGCTCTCCATTTCCACTCGGTGTGAAATAGATCTTGAAATATGGCTGCCTTCTGGAGGTTTCCCCACCAATTTTCAAAGTACAACCATCCAATCTGTTTTTTGCTTCCGTCTCTACATCTGTTTGATTCTCTCCTGTAGTAGGCTGGAGGTTGGCACTATTTTTCTGACATTTATTTTCCTGCAACAGCATCTGATGAGATGAGCTTCTCTGCAGTCGAATTCTAGGATAACGCACCATTCGAAAACTTCTTGAACCATTACGGTCAATGTCTGTACATTCCTCCTGGGAGGTGGGAGTCTGATGTCTGCCCTTGCTTCGATCCTGGTTCTGGTTTTGTTGGAGCTGAAAAACTAGCCTTTGTGTTGAACCATTAATGCCAAAGCCCTGGTCCAGACTCTGTTCCTGAACAGACCAACCAGCGGCACCACCAGGAAGAATCCTGACATGTTGGACATCTGAGCCATCAGAAGAATTCCTCTGGATACAAATGGCACCGACACCAGCTTTGTCTCTGCTGAATGCAGCAAGGCCACTGGAACCAATGCTGAAGATTCTGCGTTTGTGGAGATGTGGCCCCATCAGGAGAGTATGAGAGTTTAAAGAATCTGGGTTATAATATGGAGGAGGTGGCGGCAGCTGTTGCGTGAAGTCCACAGGAATTTGCAGTTCGGTATATGCAGGTGCAGGTCCTGGAGGAGTATAACAGGGTGGCGGGACATCATCAGCATGGCCACCAGAATCTCCATTGCTTGATCCATTTGAGCGCTGGAGGGAGATGTGCATGGATGAGCTTTTGGTGGGACGAGGTTCAGTATAGGAAGCAAGCTGGGGTATAAACATGGAAGAGCTGCGTTTTAGCAAAGACTCCGACTGTAAACCATCTCCGACAGATGAGAGATGTTCCACAGTTGATTCTTGAGAAGGCCTCGACAATGTAGGTGGGTGCATGCAGGGTGCTGCAACCACCTCTCTGTTCTCCTGCTGCTCTTCAAAGTCTCCTTCCAGGATCTCTGGAGCTGTGTTACTTCGGCCAGATCCAAAGTACAAACGCAGCCGTTGTGCCATTTTTCACCTCTCGTCCTCCACTTTCCTGTTCCTTCTTGCTTTCCCTCTGACTGGCTTCTGGTTCTCCTCTGCTCGAGTCGCCCACTTCTTTTTTGACTGGCTAAATGACTGATCCCCTTTTTTCCCTCCACCCCCTTTCCCTTCCAACCCACTCAAAGGCTCTTCCACAACTTTCCCTCTTACAGTAAACTGTGGAAGGAAAAGAAGTCAAACCACAAAAAACATATTGGACTCTGCCAAACAGCTGACAACTTAACGCGACATACCCAAAGCAAAAGGCAGAGAGAAAAATAAAGAGGAAAGGGGAATACAAAAGTAAGAAAGAAGGATCCCTGTATAGCAAACTCTTACCATGCACCAGCGACAGACAGCAGAAATAGCAGTAGTCGAGTGACAGCCAGCATTCCTGACATGATTGGATAAGAGCCGCCGGCTCTCCTGGTTACCGAGGTGATGGTGGGTTGCCGATTAGTCATGTGACTGCAAATGGCCCCGCCACTTCTTGTTTTACAACCCCAAAGCTGCTCCCAAGTGCCAAATGCCCCCCACCCCCTGCTTACTCTTATCCACGCGCTCCCTCAATCTCCCTTCTCTCTACTTTACACACACACACAGAGGTCACAATATGAAGAAAATGTTTTTTTCTTGTAAACTAAACTACTAAATGCCATTTAGAGACAAACATATGAAAATCCAACATCAAATACAAATTGATATAAAAAGTTTTTGTAACTTGGAACCACCAAAAGATTTTCAGTGGAGTTACAACTATAAAAAAAAGCTTCGGCAGAGGAAAGGACACACTATCTGACAGATTGTAGCCTTGATAGGGCAAACAGCTTAGCCTTCTCTGGGGAAAGATATTTGAAACAGAATAGACACACTGTCTGCAATAAGCAGCAAAACACTTAAGCGGCTGGTGATTTTATAGGCCACCGCCCAAGACACAATACAGCTGTGGTCCTTCTCTGCAATACTGAATGAAATGGGACAGTCAACTGATGCTTAAATAGTTGTCACTGTCTATTTGGCATAAACACAAGTTACAGCAGAAACTGATATCAGCAGAATCAAGCAGCATACTGTACATTCATAGAAAATGCTTTGTACTCGACCGCAATGTGATTCACCAGGGATCAGCATGTGAAAAAGAGGGGTATACTATGCCTGAAGCCAGGGTTAGTGGAAGAGTCCATCTCCATATCAATAACACAAAGACCCAATCATAGTTTGACATTTCAGAGCTACATGGTGAAAATATGATTGTTCTGTTGCACGTCTATGACCTACGGTTTAGTACACAGCACAGGTCATTTAGTACATTCTCAGTTTCAAATCGTTTACTGCTAAAAGCCATTGATGATATATTAGACCTGACAAAAGAAAGACTGGAGCAAAAGAAAGAATAAATCTAGCTCATCAGCCAATAACACTTGGAGCTGACACTGCCTACGGTGTTCAGCACAGTCCACAAACGTGTTTGCAAAATGTTATGGAGACAGATTTGTATCAAGGAAACAAAATGCCAATGAGCTGTCCAATGGCAGCGAGCCCAGCTTGCAAAATGACATAACAATCCCCATCTCAAACTATACACCATAGTGTATTGTAGTTCTTTTCAAACGTTCTCTCAAAATTCAGAAAAAAAGCTTCATATGCAAGATAACACTTAGTGTACCTAAATGTCTAAGCTAATCTGACAAATAAACCATAAGTCAGTGGATAGAGGGGAACAAGCAGCTTCTTTAAAGAAAAAGTGGTGGAACAGCCTTGGCACAAACCTAGAGATACATGGATAGCACGTTCTCAGACATATAAGGAGAAGATTGTGCTCCAGGATGCCTGTGCTCTGCTCTCTTGTGTCATCCTCTTCTATACAGCAACAGAGAGCCCCCACTGTTGTGAGGGGAAAATGAGAGCTGCCCTTTTCCAAACAGGCTGAGTGCCAGCCAACAATTTCCCTCTGCCGGGGTGTTTAGAAACACGCAGAACTATGTTGTCTGATTTTACCAGCAAAGTCAAGCATGTGAGAGAGAAGAAAAGTGAGCAATTTAGCTATCAGAAAAATTACAGTCCTTTATTGAATAAAAAAAAAAAGACACGCACAACAGAAACCGTAAACATTTGAGGCTCAAACTATACGTATATTAAACCAAAAAACATCTAAATTGTTAATGATCAAAGCACAAAATTAAAGATTGATAAGTGATTCGTATTTACAAATAAACACCAGGTTTCAGAAAAGACATTGAACTGTAAGACAAGTCTTTTGTCTCTTCAGCAGAACAGCATCTTCATGAGGACAACAGCTCCTTCATTCACCTCTATCTCCTCTATCCGCAGGCTTTGCACCATGGTGAAGTTTACAAACCGGTGTGAATTAATTAATTTATTATCAAGTACTTCTTCTTGCTGCAACACTTGACATCTAATTTAGCTGTTATGGCAACATTAATGCATGTAACAGGTTTCAATTGACAAGTCAGAGAAACCAGTGTCCCTGCCTGAGATGGAAATCTGAGATGTTGCATGATTACTGCTGAACAATTAAGCTAGTTGTGAATTTTACTGTGTTCAAATCTGCATTAGTATACAGCTGAAATTCTAAAACAGTGCATTAAAGTAAAAATAAACAGAATAATTCTAAGAAAATGCATCTATTTTAGGAAGCACAATGTTCCTTATGAGCACAAAAAGCAGTGCTACTGGAAAGCATTAAACTGTCAAATTAAATACAAAGAATACATTTTGTAAACACTGTAAAGCTGAAATTATGTGCATTACATTATCCAAAAACTGAATTAGTAAAATTACAAATTAAAACTGAAGCATGAATCTTACCAATCGGTTTTCATCGAACACCTCAAAGAGCAGCCTGTGGTTTTGTGGACACACCTGTGTAGTTAAAAAAATAATCAGTGGAATACATTATGCAGTATGTATGTAGCATACACATCTTACAATCACATACAAATACAAAGCATGTTTTCATCATTCACAGCAAGTAACTTCTGTGACTCTTAAGTGGTCAGTGCTCCAATACTGGAAACTTGGAATTTAGCTTGTTAATAAGTGAAACATTATCATACACCACTCTCAAACATCATTTATAGAAAATGTAAAACCATGAAGCTACAATTTCACATCCAAGAAAATCCCGTACCAGGAATCCCTTCATCTCAAACAACTTATCAAAATAAAAGTTAACAGCAGTGATGAGCACAAAAATATCAACGTCTCATGAATTTGTCACATTAGATGCTATCTTGGTGTGATGATGTTCAGAAATAAATAGAATACAATGAAAAGGATTATTTAGATACAAGTTTTTACTCTAGTAGAATATCTATCAATCTATTCACTGGTTCAGACATTTTAAAGGAAAAGATAAACTTACATTTGAATAATTTAGTACCATTAAAAACTAAAACTTACTCTGAAGTAAAATTCTTCATTCCATTTAGGGTTGAGGGTCTAAAAAGCAGAGCAAAAACATAATTAGACCATCACCATGACTGTATGATGGCACAGCCAACAAAATGATTATTGTACACAGAAAGCGGAACAGATGTATGAAACCTGTCCAACGCAAAACGCGAGGAACTGAGTGAGAAATTCAGCTCCGTCATCTGCGTCACCAGTCCCTGTGTGTTTCTGAAACAGGACCCAGTGATTGGCATTTAGTCTCTACATTAACACCATGAGGATTTTCACACACTTCCAGGTTGGATAAATCCAGTGGGGGGTTGGAGGGGGGATTGTCCCCTAGACTCTCCTGCCTCATATGCTTGATATTTTGTTAGACTGAGAACTATGTGACACTTCTTATTAAAATTCTTTCAGTGACTGAAATGACTTAACCACTGAAATGTCAGTGAAGCCCTAATTTAATAACTGCAAATGAACTCGCTGCACTATGGCAAAATGTTACCTCAATATTCAAATTCATTACGCATGATGCATATTCAGCAAACATAAATACATCCTCAAATCAGCCCATCAAATATCAGGGCTTTATATAAACTGGGGGCAACTAGATACAAGTGTTATTCTCAGGTTGGTTCTTTGTATTTTTTCTCATCATACTTTCAATTACACTTCATATTATCTTGCCACAAGCCAATACTCTTTATTTCAACGACAAAGATGTCATCAAAGGTGTCCTACTTAAAGACACAGAGAACCCACAGAAGCGCCAGAGTGAAGCTTCTTTTTCTGCTCCACATAGCAGTGTATTGTCAGCTATTTATATCCTATAAAGCAACCATGGCCACTGGCAGCATATGTCTGACTGTACAGAGGCTTGAGCTGCCCGACTCCAGCAGTGAGCTTAGCTGGCAGGTTCTAATAACTACATTAAAGTATACTGCAAACTAGTAAGTATTAACAATAACTATAACATTTAAAAGACACAGTTTTACCCATGTGTTATATAAATGGCAATGTAGACACGTTTCCACTAGTACAGTTCATTTTGTGATTAGGATATCTTTGGAACAGACTTTAAAGTATCATGCAAAGCCCCTCCTGCTTTGCACATATTTTGTCCCAGAAATTTGCCATAAGGGTAAAAAACTTGGCAAACACATCCTTCTTGACTCACCTGTTAAGACAAAGGAAACACTGCCTTTTGGAGCCTTCCTGTGATTTGAGAATAAAATGTTTGCATTGATTTGAGGGAAAGGTGGTGGTGGTGGTTGGCTGGTTTTAAGAAGATGTAGAGAAATCTGGGACTTTAAAGTTCCAATAAAATGAGTGTGTATTGCAGGTTTTGAGGGAATCTTTTAATTCAAGAAAATAAGATCTTGGGATGAAAAGTTTTAGTTGTCTCTTCTACTTAGTCTTACCTTTTTAATGGTTTTTGTCTGCACTAAGGCAAGCTCTCTGTTTTCATCCGCTACATAGAGGGAAAGCTTCACATAGGGATCGCTGTAAAAAAAAAGAAGATATTTATATACACAAATCTACACTGCACACCTGATCTATTATGCAATCTTTGAGTCACTTTATTACCTGGTAACCTTTTTCAAATCAGTATTTCAGTATTATTACCAAAGAAAATACATATTTCAGGACCCAAACTTATTTTACAGTGCACAGAAATACACAGAAAAAGTTAGTTATTACATTATGTTATGTTTTGTAGCATCACACCTGACCCTGCTGAATCACAAAAGCAAAGTAACTAACAACTGCGCAAGAATCAGAGACAATACTAGGAATTTCCATGAAGACTGCTTGTTTCCAGATGTGAAACCTGACCTTAAGTCTGCACAGCAGATAAAAATCGCTTGCATAGGAGAACTGTGAGATAAGGTTATAACGTCTTATTGACAAAGAGCACTAAAAACAGAAATGCTAAACTATTTTGAGATAAGCAGCAGAAGCAGTAAACGCACTATGAATAACCAGGACATTTAAAAACACACAATCGGTATGGTTAAAAGGTGATTGATCAAAAATCTCTTAAGAGTTCCAGAGAAAGAGGAAGAACTCAAAAGACAAACCAATAACTCTAAAATGTAGAGTAAATTTTATATATCCAAACAAGGAGACTTATTTATAATCTTATACAGATAATATCTATATATATATATATATATATATATA
>JBAMIG010000020.1:7771458-7784513 GCA_037177335.1 Kiunga ballochi
TAGATAGATAGATAGATAGATAGATAGATAGATAGATAGATAGATAGATAGATAGATAGATAGATAGATAGATAATTGTTTTTTTAAATACTGCTGGAATATCATCCCTAGATAACGGAGTTAACTCCCCCCCCCCCACCCCCCAAAAAAGTTACATGTCAGTGGATATCAGTAGGCCTAGATGTTCCGCTTTTGTTTGACAGACCTGTTTAAGATAAATTAACCCAATTACGTCACTATTTCACTATTGTACGGCTTGAAAATCATTAAAAGTTCTCAGACCCCAAACAACCCATTGCTGTTTATTTGTTAGTTTGTTTAGGCTACTGTTTTTTTTTTTTTCTTTTACAATATTGCCATTCATTGATTAATTTATTTGAACTCTAATGGAAAAACTGTTCCAAAATCATTTTTATCTCCTGGATCCATTAGGAAAATCACTTGGTCCGTATTCCGTTTCTGATACATATTGACTGAAAATTGTATCAGAGTAGTTCATACATTTTAAAGTTGAGTTGCAAACAGGTGACCTCAGCCACGGAGGAGCTAAAAAATCAGATATTATTGCGCCATAACATTAGCTTTTACTTGATACCTTGTAAATAAATGTTTAGGAGTAACTATTCTTTTTTGATATCCCTTTATTTCATTTTTATTTTCATCTATAGACCATAAAAGTTGTATTTCTTTCCAGACTAATCCAATAAAATGACCACAGTTTCAGTTAAATCCAAGGAGATTATGAATGAGGTATCCAACTTTAAGATTTAATTAAAGAAAAAACTACAAGTATTTTAATCTTCAGGATTTTACTCAGTGTGTTTCCCAGATTTTGTCCTGTCCGCTAAATCAATTCCCAAAAATGCCACTAGATGTCCCCACCGAGCCATGTTTACTGTTTTCACTTTAACCATGCCTATGTCACAGAACACAATGCCAACCACAAATTCACTGTGCTTCCCCATTTGTTTATTTATTTATTTATACGTGTGTGTATTAATTTGTTTGAAATAAGGTGTACATGTGTGGACACACAAACCTAACTTGCAGAAATGTTTACAGTTTATTGTCATATGAGAAATAAATCTGTTGTAAATAATTTCTATTGGGAATATCCATCAAATCCGTTTTTGTTTACTGTTTACTGACCTTCTTATGACTAGCATAGTGAGACTTTTAAATCAATGTCAAGAGCAGATGGTCATATTATATAACATTATTGCGACTAAGTAGAGCTGGAAAGGGGAGGAGCAGAGCTTTTCTGGGCCATCTTTGATAGAAAGCCATCACTCTTTCTGTCTGAAAGCAGATTACTCACAGATAACCGCATTTATTAAAGATATGACAACACGCATCAGTGAAAATCGACATATCAAAACTCAGAAAATAAAAAGTGCATCCACATGCAGGGTTTGTTTTTGTTGTTTTTGTAATACATGTCAGATTCCAAAACATTATTCATGTTAAATGTACATCTATCTTTAATAAAAAACACAGAAACAAAGACCAAAATGCTGGAGACAGAATTGCTGACTGCGTAAGTTTGTGTACAACAAAGACACCATGCTCCAATAGAGAGGTTTTTTTTTTTTTTCTTTACTTCAGCTCCAGATCAGGGTACATGCTGGTGCCCATACCATCTTCACATTTCTAGGAATTTCCTCTCAGCCCTTAAATGCATATGTGCGTGTGTGTGTGTTTACGTCAAGGCCTGTAAAATCTTTTAAGGAGTGGCTTCCCATGGAGAGAACACAATCAGAAAAAAGGAAGTTTCACAAAACAGACAACAATTAGATGCACAGATGCCTAAAATTTCCTAAAGGAATAAGCCTGTCTCCTTTAATATCCTCCCAGCAGAGTGTGAAGTTTCCTTGGAAACAAATTGCTCTTTGAAATTAATCGACCTGATGGCCACAGTTTGTGATCTCAATTCAGAGGCCTCATGTTTTTTCATTTATCCATATAGCTCTCTTCTTCCTATAAGGGAATTAAGCACAAAATGAATGGAACAGTTCTTTTCATTTTCATAAGAAAGCTAATTGAAAAGATATAAACTCCCACTCACACATTGATGCACAGCTGTGTGAGGGATTCAGAGAGACAGATTGTACATTGGAGCGACCATCAGCTGGGATACCATGCTATGTTTACAGTTCTTAGGAAGAGGAACAAGTGGAAGATAAAAGTGTGTTTTATGTGATTTACAATATTTGCAAAAGGAAAAGTTGCTTAGCTATCAGCACAGAGGCATCATCAGTTGCCCTTAGGAGGAAGGATATTTACTGTTTCACAGAGAAAACCAAGATCTCACATAGTATAGAGTGCATCCTTTCTCACACAGACTGACCATTTACCAAAGCCAAGTTGATGCAGTTTACCTCAGGAGTACATTTCAAATTACATTCTTGTAATTGTTACTATTAGACAAGCTTTATATATATATATATATATATATATATATATTAAGCAATTGTGTGAGTGCTCAGTCTAACACTCATTATTTTCTTACTCAAGTATCACAATTTCACTTGCTGTGACTTATCCCTTACGGCGATGCATTAATGCATTCCAGTAACATTACCAATAACCTTCGAGCAGTCAGACTGCATTTCTTCCCCCAACCGCTTCACTTAGTGAGGTCTTGCTCCTGAAATTTGACAAGATGACACTAAAAGGATCATTTATATATCAACTATTTCATATATCAAGCTGCCAAAATGCCATCTTTAAATATGAATTTGAATGAATTTGTATGCATTTTGGGAACATATTCTTTGTCTAAAAACAGAAGATGCATTTGCTGTAAGTGGACTGACTTGGTTCCTGCTCAGCCAATCAGGTTGATTCAGCCTGTGTGGATTTTTCTAATTGCTATATAGTTTAACCTGTTTACAACAAGCAAAACTCTCCGTGACTTTTCCTCTGTGCCACACTATCAGTAGCACCTTTTCCTACATGAACTCCAACATTCTTAAACATTTTTCTAAAGTGGCTTACTACGAGACTACGTGTCCCTGGATTATTCCTCTTCTGGTCTGTACACCACCTTTTGTTTTTGGACCACAGAACCTCACCTATTGTTCTTGTTATGTACCTTTATACTTGACAGTCTGTGCTTTTACCATCATCCATGTCACGGTTAACTGGACTCTTTCAACTCACCGCTTCCCCCAACAATCAGGCTGCTTCTCACTCACTCCATCATCCTTGTTATAAAACCTGTTTCTCATTAAACCTGTTCTGTGTGGCTTTATTTAGCTACAGGTCCTAACACAAGTTCCATTTCTTTATTGACTAAGTAATTATGATGGATACACAAAGGTGTGCAAATAAAGACACTAGATTATTGTAAATTAAGCATAAAGGCAAAATTGAGGAGATTTTTGTACAAACAATAAATCACATAAAATGATTACAAATGCATCAGACGAATTTCTTTCTCTTAGGAGGAGGATGGCGTTCATGTGCAGATTGCTTTAACAGATAGCCTATACAACATTGGGCTACACACTTTTTAATCTTACTTAAATGAAAGGAATAATCCAGAACCATTTGACTCAGCTCCAACCTGCATGCGACTTCTGTTTGTTGTGTCAAACTGCACCAACAAGTTGGACCACAATCTGACTGCGCGGTACCTGAGTGCTGGGCGGGGCGGAAGGAGGACTGCGCTCCTCTGCCCCTCCTTCCTCGGGATCATCGGGGATTGGGTGTCCGTTCGCGGTTTCTCCTCTGACGGGACGGCTGGGCTGAGCTGAGCCGAGCTGTCCGATGTACTCGGGCTCATTGGTATGAGCGTACCTCTCTCTTGCTGTCACAGAAAAGCAATCAAAGGCGCAAGTCCACCTTTAAAGAGAGACGACTGCGGACTCACCACGGCGAGACTGAAAACACCTGTCAGCAGCCGGTAAGCCGCAGACACACTTCTTTTTAATGCACACATTTCTTAATAAATGTCGTTATCACAGCAAATGTGGTTTGCCGAAAAGCAATAAAAGTGACATAAAGGGAAGAGTTAGAAAGGATGAAAGTGATCGGCTGAAGAACGCAGATTGGTCGCGCAGAAGGATGACCAATAGAGGTGTCAGCTGTTAATGGGGTTACATGCTCCAGTATTAGACTTAAGTCAAGTTAAGAAAAGGTTAAAGGGACTACTGACCCTTTTAGCATCAGGATGATCATCTCATTGCTAGAGTACAATGTTTGCTGTCTGCAGCTTAGTGACTTTCCGCTTTTAGGCTTTATTTATAAGTGCTGAGTTTTATATTCACACCATCGCTGAAAACATGAGATCATGCAGTCTTTGACATTAAAGCTGTCACTGGTTGTTTTAAACACGGATTATTTGTGTTGAAAGATTACCAATGACACTGTTTTTTATTCATCATAATTATGGGGTTAAAGGTGCTCACCGGTTTAAGTCATTTTCAGGGCAGCCTACTTTTTGTCCTTGTGTTTGGAGAAACACACAAAAAAAAGGAAAAGACTGACTTGTTGGGAAAGGAAAAGTGAAAAGTCACATAAATGTCACATAACATGATGTGAAACCTGTTATCTTTGGTTGGGAATTGACAGTAGTTTGATTCTGAAGCTATTTCATGTGGTAGTTGGTTGTTTGGTGTCAGCTGAAATAATGTGCATTAATCATCAACAAAATCAGCTGTGGCTCCTGATAATACATCCCCCGCAAGCCAGGTTAATGCAGTTAACAAGAAATGTATTTAATGATCTTCTGACCTTAGTGTTTTCTGTTTAATAACTATCTGGGTATCCTTTGTCCTCCCACTGAATGCCTTAATTAAACAAGCAAACCCTCGACTGAGGTGGATGTAAGTGGTATCTGCGTTCAGAAAAGCCAAAAGCTAAAATTAAATCCCAGCAGATCTATTACCATAAACATTCATTTTTTTTAAATGAGTTTATTTCATTATTCTAATTCAGTTTGACCATATGCTGCACCTTGTTTGTGCATTTTCACACGGGTTAATGTGTGATTTAAGAAAAAGCCTGCAGTCTTAGCCCTTATCTGACAAACTTCTTTTTTAACAAGAAAGTGACCACAGATAAGCGCGGTCATTGGTGATGCAGGTAGAAAAGTGTGTGTTTGCCATAAATTAAGCTTTTTTTCCCCCCCTACTCTCAGTGCTTCAAACTATCTGAGGGCAGAGTGAGTTTGGCTTCACAGGAAATTTTCAAGCAACAGTGAAATAAATGCTGTTGCAATTGCTCTGAAAGGCACAAGGTAGTTCATCATTTTAAATACATCAAGTAGGCTGATTTATGACTTGGCTCAGAGCTTTTATTTAAAATTTCCCATACCACTTTCTTTGAAGTTTTCTACACGACATCAAAACAATATTAATCCTTTAAACATAAATGTAAGCTTTTTAATAGTACAATTTGTATTTGTGCAGATGCACCTGTTTTGTCTTTTGTGTTTTTAAAATAAAAAAGTAAGAAAATAAGAGCCTTCTTCAATTAATTTTTTATTTTTCAAATACCACTGTTATTGAGTTTGTATGTATTCCCGGCTTCATATAAAAGAAAACACATTCAAGTAGTATACTTTAATTACAGAACTTCATTAAACTCAGGTGTTTCTCTCCTTTAAAGCAGTTTCCATAAGGTGTAACTATTTTACAGCCTCTGTTGTTCTCTGTACCTTTCCTTGACTACCCACATACAAAAAAAAAAACAGTTCTTAGAAAGGCGTTGGCGTTGCTGCTCAAACCATTTTTTTTTTTTTACAATACCAGGAAGTGTGAGTATTCCAGTTTGAGCAGGAATGCAGGTTAAGATCATGTTACAAGAGATGTTTTAGCAGTTTCAGGTAACTGTGTTAGTTTACCCTTCATCTAAACAGAAAAGCCATGTATGGTCAAAATGGCAAGCTGTACTGCAGAAAAGGGACTGTCGCTTGAGAAATTTTTAAAACAGTGAGCAAGATTTAACTTGCACCCAACCTTCTGATCTACATGATTTGTAACCCCCGGTAAACAATGACGTTTTTAAACTTAAAGAAAGGGCAAGGTTGTACTGCACCTTGTTAAACTGAGAAGGATTTACTGGTAAAGCGGTCACAATAACTTTTTTTTATTTGCATTAAACTTAAGTTAATATAAAACAGGTGTACGTGAATTGTGTTGTAAATCATTGCTGACAAATTGTGTACTTCTCTGCTTTTACTCCATAAATTTCATGAAAAGGGAAACAGGTTTTCAGAACTGGGAGCTATGTAGCTACACTGTTAAACTGCTCCTGTGCATTGGAATGAAATACGGTTACCTTATTGGAAAGGTGGGTTATGTGGTTGTTGGACACAAATGCTTCACTTCTCACCTTTTCTTTTTAACGTGTAATTTGAGTCATTCTCTTCTCACATTTAGAAACTGAGAAGCCGAATAGCACATCATGTAGTAAATTATTCATTAATAGTCTGTTAGATGTTTATTTAACTTAAAGTACTGTTTTCTTTCCATACAAACATTGGCTATCTGTTCATATTTACACGTAATGCAGTATGCACACAAGTTGTATTAGAACCGTATGAGTTAAATAATTTGTTTATAATTTTATATCTATTTATAATGTTTCTATTCTCAAACTTAAATGTTTTATAAACAAGGTCAGAGAATTTCTTTATAAAAAAAAACAAGTAGATAAAAGTCCCTTTGTTTTAAATTCAATGACATGTTAAGATATATGAGCTGTGGTGCATAAATTTAACCCCCACACAAATTTGTCATTTATTAAGGAAGTGCTATGCTCTGTTGCCCAGTTCTTTCCCAGCTTAGCAGCTTATTTGGTTTCAACTACTGGTTACGTAAGAAGGCTATATGCAGCAGGAAGCTAATCCAGTGCCTTGATCTTAATGCCAATTATCAGATCATGATGACGTTATTGAAATTAAGTCACTGTTATCGATTAACTTTCTAAAAGTGTGACAGCCCTAAAACAAGGTGCCCGCAAAGGAGTGGTAAAAATAGAAAGATTTTGATATTTCAGTCGCCACAGACACACAGTGAGTGTTGTGCAACGCAGGTAAGCCTACCCACGACAAGATATGTCAGGCAGCCACACCCCTAGCCTTGCAGCACATTGTTGATAAAGAATTCATTCATTTATGTTCAGAGAAGGCAGTCTGTCAAAACATGTTATGTTCACATTCCAATGGTGAGATGAATTTTCAGATGCTTAATAAATGTTTGTGAGGTACCAGACTGGTAATACATGGTGTGGTAATACATTTTCACACGTTTTTCCCTTAAAAGTTAGCAATAATTCTAAAACTCATTAAAAAAATTCTAAAACTGTACTTACAGGGGCATTTTCTACATAATGTTCCAACCCTTCCTAGAGTTATTGTTGCCCTGCAGCATTCTCAAGCTTAGAAACGACTTTTTCCAAAGACATTTTATCCAATGCACCTGCATTTTTCACACACTAACTGAATATCACCATAATGCTCATTTCACAAAAGAAATCAAAAATGATATATTTGGAGGAAGCAAGAGAAAAATGAGAAATGGTGATTAAGAAAGATGTGACAAAAACCAACATCAAAGTGACTTTTATGGGCTAGAGAGAACTCAGAGAAGATACCAGATGCAAGTCGGCTTATCAACAGATATATGTGTATTTATGCTTGTTGCATTCAGTGTGAAGCTGCACCCCCACCTCTGGCAAACCACACTAAAAATAGTCTCTATCATTTGTGCCGTTAAAAGTTTTGTTTGTGTTACTTTAGTTTCTAAGATATACCTTTTTTATGGGGAAATTACATCACACAGCCCCCTGACATCCACTATTTACAGTGTGCTTTGTGGGGGGCTTTAAGCAGGTGATGAGATATCAGTGGTCGGAAACGTGACCGTGGTTTGAACCTGTTCACGTGCTGCTCGTACAGTGTAGCATGTCAAAAACAGAATTTCACCGGAAGACAATTAGTTACCAGCTAACCTGAATAAAACCAACCTGAAAGGCTATGTTTATGTCTTTATTTCTATGTGAATCTCCGCCTCTCAATAACCCACGATCAGGGTCTCCTAAGTTTTGAACGCGCCTGAAGTCATTGAGAGATCAACAAACTTGCCCCTTTGAGGTTCCTGCGAGCTGCTCGACACGCTCTGGTGACGTAACAAAGCCTCGTTTGGTGTGGTCACCTGACTTTTGGCGTGGAGAGGCAATGCTCGAAACAATGCTCATGACACTTCCGTGTCACATGCGCGATACGATGGGCTCAAGCATAACATCCCTACATGTCAGAGTGGTGGAGTCAGGCGTTTGTTAAGCCAAACCCTTCTTTTCAAAGGAATAAAACTACAAAACACATAGCGGAAAAATAAAACTTCTCTGAGGATTGTTTTAAAGTGCAATTAATACCAATAGAAGGTTTAAAGCCCATACAATTTAGCATAACGTAGGCCCTTTAACTTAAGTATGAAAGGGGTAGAAATGTAGCTTTAAACTTGCATTTAACCATTTACACACGCCTTTATAGACACATGAGGCATCTTGGAGTTTCAACCTGTCCAATCACAAGATGTTTTAACAAAATGGTTAATAAAATTTAAATAAAAAACTTAAAAATTTGGAAAGACCCAAAGTCATAGTAATCACCTCTTGAATGAACTGAAGAGTTTAACATTGAATGGGTGAAGTGTGACAGAAGGTGTACAAGCCGAGGAGGAATAAACCATTTAAAGTTCCTTCTGTCATTTTATTTATAAAAGTTACATTCATGTTGGTTTTGTATCATGCTGACAGCAAACCATTTGGTCTGGGCAGCTTCCAGACTTGTTGCAGCTCACAGCTGGAAGCAATGAGTTAAATTAGTTGGAGCAAACCGCACAGCACTCTGCACGGTCACAGCTGCAATGATTAAAACATCATTGTCACTTTGTATGCTGGAGGCTGGATTTGAATATGGGGCCTTTTACAGGACTTTTTGTACCAGTACAGACCTCTGAAACTTGTTGAAGCAGTTTGCAGCTCATTACGCAATAATAATAAACATGAGTAAGGTGAAAGAAGAACACTGTCGTGTGCCTTGGCAAGCATTCTCCCAATAAAGAGAAACAGGATGACTATTGTGTGAATGCTAGGGAAAGCATTCATATATTAAAGAAAAAAAACAGAATTAGCCTTCACATAGTGATAACAAAGTCAAAGCTTATTTGCTTCCCCATGCTACAACACCTGTTACCTGATGCATATAGTTTCTTCGTATAGGTGCTATAAATTACACAGTGCCACCTACAGGCCAAATTAGGAACATGTCAAAACCAGCTCTTTCACAGAAAGAAACTCTTGTTAAAATGTCAAATTTATAACAACTCCCACCTTGAATGACACCTTTAACCATTGCAATTGACTTAAATACAAACAAATTAAGATTGGGGATTATTATGAAAAATACAAATTGGTTCAATAATTAGATTGAATGTAATTTTACACCGTTTCTAATTATTTGTTGATGTACTTCTTGCTTAAACCTACAACAGTTGTTAACATCTGTCTAAACCAACGATACATGGATTTTGAACATAGATCGCTGTAGCAAAGACCTCACATTTAAACAAACTATTCACTTGTGGAATTTATGACTCCGAGATAACAAGTCTGCTGCAGAAGAGCCCTTCACCAAAACAAACACATTGGGAGTTATCTTGCCTGAACAATTGTCTTTCTACCCATCACTACTCATTGTAACAATTGATGACTTGTCAACTTTAAATTGTTTTCAAACCAGAAATCAAAGCTGAAAAAAATTTTTTTTTTGTTGGTATTTCACAAAGTTTTTTCTCATCTCAAAGATAAACATGGGTCAACCAGACCCTTCTGGTTTTGGTTGCTCTACATTGCGGCAGGAGAATAAAAAGCTCATGAAAAAGTTTTCCTTCTCTGACAAATGGGAGCAAACAGAAACCAACATTTTATTTCATAGTCTCCCATCTACTTACAGTTATTCACCGACTTGCAGGACTCTACAGGGGATGACCGAATCACATGGTTACATTTTTAAAGATTCATTTGTTTTAACCCTTTCATGAGTGTTTCATTCAGTAACATGCATCAATTCTTGCTTTAGTTTTGAATTAATTCTGCTTTTGTTTGTGTTTTCACATATTTCTGTTATCTTTTATATGAATTATTTAATGTATGCTTCATGTTTATTAGCTTCATCTTTAAGGTTTGTGTTCAAGAAGTAAGTCTGCCTCCGCATAAATACAGAGACTGATAAGCAAATGAGAACATGTGACCTGCAGCTTCTTCTGGACAAGGAAAGCACACAGTCTTGAGTCCTCAGTGGAAGTTTTGGAGAGTTACAGTTTAAGCAAAGTAGCAGAATGGACAGACTCAGAGCGAAGAGCTAAGAACAATGTCTTGCCATGCATGAAACTTTGCATAAGGCCACAGTGTCGTCTGAGCAACCCAGATGATGACGTTTTTTGTTTTTTTTCCCTTTTACTGTAACTAAGTTCGGAGCTTCCAAAGTGAGTTTTTATTTTTCCACAACTTCAGTTCTTTACTCCACATGCTGGTACCCTCTACAGACACATTTTATGGACTTTAGTCTGAATTGTCTTCTGCCTGATTGTCGTGACTCTGCATCGACGGACTGATAAGAGGTTGAACCTAGATTCTCCAAGACAATCATCTCCATTAGACTTTTCTGAGCACCAGAACGGGTTAATATTTTAAACACCACGGATCCGAATCAAGCTCAGTTCCCAGGTCGTTGCCTCAAACAGGATCATCAGTTGGGAAAGAACCCCTCCGGACAAATCCAGCTTCTCTCATTGATGATGGTTTGGCTGTCATAATCGTTTCCCTCCACAGTACTGAGCTTAGCTTCATGATCCATTTTCTTTTCCCTTAGATATTATATCATTAATAAATGTTTATTAAATTTAATGTTTAATTTAATTAAATGTTTAATAAATGTATGTTTATTTCTTCACACAGTTGCATTTTTTTACAAGAGAAAGGCAGATGAATAATTATATTTATACATTTTTGGTAAATGTTTTTATTTTCTTTTATCTTAAATCCCATATTTTATTTCATGGGAACCTTTATATAAGATAAATACCTTTACCTTGCCTGTCTGACTATTAATGTTTTATGCTAAACGCTACATCAGTGTTCATGTCAGACTGTGCATGATATTAAGTGCAGACAAAATGATGTTTTTTAGAACATAAATGACATGAATATAAAAAAATTCAAACTGAATGAAAACATTTAGGACCTGAATGTGAGATTGTTCAATAAAGTAATACGCTTTTAAGGGAAAGAATATTCCTTGTTTGTTCTTTAAAACGTATTTATCTAGTCACATCTAACACTCCATTTTCTGATTCCTGCTCCAGTTAATTCTGTCAATTTATGTTATTTTTTATTCTAAATCTAAAGTGAAAATCGGAGAGAATACCGGAAAATATCTTTACAGTTGACAGCAATGGAAAAGAAGGGTTAATATTTAAAGCAATTGGCATAAAAATTCAGGTCCAGGCAGTCAAAGACGTTCACATTTTTAAATGTATTTAACTCAATGGGCTGGTTTTAAATGTTCAATGGACACCTAGATTTTTATGCCATTGTTCTCCTTTCCCGCTCAAACATTCCTTTCCATTACCGTTAGTGTTATGAGTCAGCACACCAGTCATTTCTTCTTACATAGCCTATAGGACAACTGAAATGAGCCAAGTGCTTCCAAAGAGTCACAGAGAGAAATTATCATTCATCTGCATTCAATTAGATTTGATTAAAGATGATTATTGAAAATAAATCTGCTAAAAACTTGAGCATCATTATTCTAAAAAAACAAAAATACAACCGGTCAAAATGCATCTATTCAATGTTACATGTCAAGTTTTACATAGACAGGAAGTCATTTAACCATAATAATAGGAATGGGAGATGGCATGTGATCCAAGTGTTTGCAGCAAGATTGCACTAATCTATTTAACCTGCATTTTATCTCTCGTGCACCCTGTTCTACCTCCCCCCTCCGTCAGTTTAGAGAAAAGGGTCATTCAGAGTAGTTGCTAATACATTCGTGCCTGGCTAGGCAAATGAAGATTTACAAATCATGTGGAAGGGAGCCTAAGCGGTCGTGAGAGCGGCAGAGCCAGCCGTCTGCTGCAGCAGCAGCTGCTGCGTGTGCCTGTGATGAAGCTCTAATTCAGGTTATGCAATCAGTTACTTTGCATGTGCCAGCTGGGGGAGGTAGTCAGAAACTGAGAGAATGTTTTTTTTTAATCCTTAGTGAGTCCATTTGATTTATTTCTGTGATCTATGATCATGGTAACTTTTCTCTACCCAAGTTTTCCTTTTGCACAAGTTAGGAGTGTGTGCACTCTGCAAGCTGAGCAGAATAATGGCAAAAGGGGGGGTAGTATTCAAATTTGTTGTGCCATTAATCTTTTACCTGGAGTACAGTATTTAGTATTTGATGTGTTCTTAACCATTCAGCTGTTGGGGGGGAAACTTTTTTCTCTTATGTCTGCCTAAGCATACCATACTTCATATTTACATTCACATCTTGCTTTTGTTTCAAACAGGATGTGTCCCAACAAGAAACAGCAGGGTTTTCTTTTTTTCTCGTTTCCCCTCTTGTTTACACGCTACAAGATATGACATAAACATTTTAGGTCAAGTAATTTGACAAGTGTAGAGATCACACGGCTCTCACCTGTTGTTTTCTGATCCATCCCATAGCCGAGGCTTTGTCGTGCCAGGATGAAGGAGGTTTTTCTGCTGTGGTTGCTGGCATTTGTGGTGCAGCATGCAGAGGGGACAAGTAAGTGTTTGTCTGCTGTTTACACTTGAAACTGACATTTAGCTTCTGATGACAACATAAGACATCTGCATGGTTTCCAAGTAGAGTTTTCTTTTTAAGGTTGACCTGTTCTTTTAAAACATAAACCAATATGTAATGACTTATATGAGCATGATGGTCGGTTACATAATTGTGTGTGTGTGTGTGTGTGTGAGAGAGAGAGAGAGACCGGAAGTGCTACTTCCTGCTACGTTCATATGTGAGTGCA
>JBAMIG010000020.1:7818191-7835750 GCA_037177335.1 Kiunga ballochi
GTGATTTTTTTAAGTCATGTTCATGACTGAACTATTTAATTACTGATAAATGACAATTAAGACATAATTGACATAAAAATAGGCTTCCATCATAGTAACTGATAGCATTATACACGCATGCATGCTTCCTGTGTGATGTGGCATTCATCTGGTCTTATTGGGGGGAAATGATGGACCTGACAGATCTGCCAGGTTTGCCCTGCTACCCGATGGTCTCTGTGTGAGACAATAAAAGCTTATTTATCCCGTTTGATGGCATACTCGATATACATTTCTTGATTTATATTCTGATTTCCTCCTTAATTCATCTTTTGTGCTCGACTCTTCTCTGATTACTTAACAAGGCTAATTTGCTTTGCCTGGCAGATATGCGATGAAAAACGCCTGATCAACAGGCGTGTCACAGCCGTCTGAGGAAGACCGCAGATCTAACAGTCCATTATGTACTATTATGATGAAAGTCTAATTTCAAGACAATTAAAATCCTAATTTAATATTAAACAGTAGCCTAGTGGGCAGTTAAATAATTCAGAATTACTAGAAATACATTTATTACATCATCAATAAATCCTATAAGTTGCCCTTTATAGTCTAAATACAAGCAGCTACAACAATAAAGCTGAAACGTGCTTTAAACCAGTCCTCATCACAGCAAACCTCTTTGTTTTTGCTTGTAATTAATCTATTAAAAAACCACAAAACACTTCCTCTGTTAACATGGACATAATATCAGGTGAATAGCAGGTGAACATTATGCTGACCAGAAACATCTAAAGAACCAGAACAAAATAAGTTGCTGCGCAGGTTTACATAGCCGAGCAGACAGTGTGTGCCAGATGACTCCTTACTGTGACGCAATGCTAAAGGAAAAATGTGTAAAAACATTCATTAATCCAGAAAAACATGGGGTTTCCTGGGAATGCAGGAGAAAACAGAACAGAGATGGCAAAACGGACCTTTTGACGTCTGTTGAAGGAAGCTCTTCTTGCTTTTCAGGCTCTACAGGGTCAGCTGACTTTTCAGGAACATCTTCCTCACACGTAGCATGCGTCGGTTTCTCCTCTTCCCCCTCTTCTGGGATGCTTTGCTGTACAGGAATATAATGCCAGCACATAAACAAAAGGAAAAACATTCCCTTCAAGGCAGCAAACACAAAGAAAAGTACTCACTTTTTGCTGTTTCCTTTTCTTCTTTTGTTTTTTTGACAGCCTGGAGTGGTAGTAAAAAAAACAACACATCAGTAAAGCTATAAAAAAAATAATACCTGCTGAGCCACCAAACTCTAGATTGCCATGACAACCCATTGGGGCATGACTTTACTTTTGCCTTGGCCTTTCTTCCTCCTCCTCTTCTTCCTTGTCCACTTGCTGATTTCCATCCCCTTCCTTTCCATCCTGGTTCAAACCAAGTAAGTCCTCTTCTTCCTCTAGCTGTTGCCGTAGCAACACCACCATCTCTCTGTGCTTTTTGGATTTTTCATGGTTTTTCATACTGAAGAAAGAAAACAATGAAGAAATCATGAAAAGTTCATCTAAAATAAAGATTATTAACATTAAACCACTGGTAAAATCGCTTGGCATGAGGAAATCACTATATGCAAATGTGTGGTGACTAAATTTCATAAAATATAAATAGCTTAAATTTAAGAGAGAAAAGAGGAGTGGGAAGTGTTGCAGACACTCACGCTTTATCTGATTTGAAGGATTTGTCGCAGGCTGGGCAGTAGAGATCATCATAATCATCAATTGTCAGCTCATCTTCATCAGGCTGCTCTCCATCTGTGGTTGATTATAAGCAACACTGAAAGCTTCACTTTCAACTGTAATCATCTATTATACTTTTTTTGTGTCCTTGGAGAGAAAAATAACACACAAATGTTTCTTTTATATTGTGAAATCCACAGGATGAAAAGGGCTTTTATAGGAGCAGCAAAGGCTGTTTCCAAAAGAAGCACATCTATGTTTGAAACCTTAAGTACCTGAGTAAACATTGCTTTTTTGTTTTTTTGGCACTGTGTGCATAGTTTTAATAATACTTTAGTAATCAAAACTACTAATTAAAAAGAGTGGTACATACTGAATATGTTGAATCACATTGCTTTTCATTTTAGTCTGCACCTCTTGCAACACTGGTTTTGTTCCAGATTGACTGTCTGTTGAAAAAAACGGGTCTTTTCACATAAAAAATGTTCAAGCTGATGCACCTTCATTGCACTTTGTGTCATCTGATAGTTGAGAGATGACGTGTGGGAATCAAAGCTGATGCCTCTAAATTGGTATGGGGGGTAGAAACAGCTAACAGCTGCTGTCTCTGCATTACCAGCGAGATGTGTGTGCACATTGCAATAAGTCAATGGCATGAGAAAGTGAGCCAAAGTTTGACAAATGTTACTTTATTAGTTTCTCTCTCTCTCTGTCTAACACTGGATGACAATTGGTTTTTCTACTGTGCATCGGATTCAGAGCGGTGCTTTTGCCTACAATATTTTACATATTTGCAGTCTAAGTCCATTAGTACTAGCAAGCCCAAAGCAAACCAGGAAAACTTGACATATGGAAGGAAAAAATTATCACTCTGTCCTCATGGGGGGACGGCTCGCTCTTGGCACATCAGGTTTATTATACATAGAAGCACAGACATTACCCTGAAACCCTGGATGAGTATAAACATCAAGCTAAATGTTCCTTAGAAATAAATGCATGTGCATCTTTGAAAGAATAAACTCTGCATTATTATGGAATTTGAATTATTTTAGTTGAGAGTGGTCTCAAAATGACAACATCAATCATCGTTTATCGCGATAATTTCTCAAACAATTAATCGCGTGGCAAAATGTATTGTTGTAAAAGGCCTTCGTGTGTCCAGTACAAGCTCTTCATCAACTGTGGCTGCTGAGGTGCTGCAACACAAGTCTCTGCCTTCACTCAAAGATCAAAATTACCTCCTCCCTCTTCACTGTCCTTCTCCCGTGTGTCCACGTCTAAATCTTCGTCCTCACTATCAGACGCATCTCCAAACTCCTCTCCGTACTGCGCTTCGATCTGCTGCAGCTCCTTCTCCAGAGCGGACATAGCTGCCCAGCTCTGCTCCTTGTACTCTTCCGCCAGCCTTGAACAGACATGCAGGACAGAATGAGTAGGAAAATCACACAAAAGAAAGCAATAATGTCCAAACCTTCATCTCAAACATACTTGGCTTGTTTAAGCTTCTGCTGCCGCCTAAGCTCCTCCGTCTTCTTGACCTTCTCAGCGTTCTGCTCCTCTACTAGCTTCCTGTGGGCCTGCACACGCCGGTCACGCTTACGGACAAAAGCCACCAGCTGCCGCACCAAGTCATTGCGTTCTTTCCGAGCTTTATCTCTGATCTTCTTGTTTTCCTTCTCCATGGCTCTTTTCTCCCAGCGGTTGGAGGCCTGTCTCGTGTCGTATTCCTCCTTCCAAGCAAAGTTTTTGCGAGTGCAGAAGCTCTGCCAGTATCCATAAAACACATGCACAACCTAAAACATAGAGAATGGTTAAAACCACCTGATTTACTTTGAATACTTTTTAAACTGTTTGACAAAATAGAAAGAAAGCTCGCTTCTTGATTACAGTAAAATATAGAAACAGGGTAGGACTTACTGTATCATAATCACTTTCAGAGTCTCCAAAGGGAGGAAACTCCTCTTCCTCTTCCTCGTCTCCCATCCTTGTGTGCTCCAACTCCTCTTTAACAATGGATTCAAAAAGATTCCTGTAAACTGTGTAAAAGCCCTGGGGAGAGAAAAAGACGAAAAAGTAAATGAGTAAAATCGGTGTCTGAGAAGCACAAATAGTTTCCTTTCCCACAGTGTAACGTGGGTCCCCGTCTGGTCTCAGATGGCTGCTGCTGATTAATCTGGGTTGCTGTACAAGGTAAGGGCTTGTGTTGTCATTCAAAGCTTTGTCGTCACAAATTATGCCCCTGTGCTGACATATAGATACTTGAAAAAGGTTTTGAGTAAGTAGTTTATATTTTTAACTGGTCTTCAAAAGGAGAGAAGAGGAAAAGGGTCTGAGACTGGATGTGTGTGAATACAGCTGATGGATTTCACTGGACACTGGACTGGACTGCTTCACAGTATAGCATTATCAATTTATTACCCATTTTAACCTAAATTGTTGTTTTTAAGAAGGCTTCAAGCTAGAGAATTAGTCAAATTATAGAAGTTTTTCAAGGAAGAAGTTTATTTTCAGACAGGTTTTTCCCCTTGTTGGTCCAAAGAGGATAAACAAATGATATGTCCGGCTGCTGCAGCCACATCGCATTTGTACCCCTATAGCAGGGGCAGGAAACTCCTGACAACACATCAGAATTATTTAGCTGACATGTACACATACATATAATATAATATAATATAATATAATATAATATAATATAATATAATATAGTATAATATAATATATACATACATATAATATAATATAATATAATATAATATAATATAATATAATATAGTATAATATAATATATACATACATATATACATACACACACATATGTATATATTTATTTATTTATTTTTATGTTTCCACAAGAGCATAAATTAATATAGCATATTTTTCCATGCCCTTGTGAATACATTAAAAAAAACATCCATCCATCAATTTTCTACCACTTATTTCCTAAATGGGGGGCTGGAGCCAATCCCAGCTGACATCAGGCGAGAGGCGGGATCCACCCTGGACAGCTCGCCAGTCCATCACATGGCTAACACACAAGACAACCATCCACACTCACATTCACTCCTATGGGCAATTTAGAGTCTCTTAGAGTACCTGGAGAGAACCCATGCTAACACGGGGAGAACATGCAAACTCCACACAGAAAGGTTCCTGGTTGGACCCCTACCCCAGCCGAGGCCTGAACCAGCAACCTTCTTGCTGTGAGATCACTGTGCTAACCAACTGCACATAAATATGTGCACATATGTGCACATAAAAAACATTTAGCCTGAAATGTGCATAATAGGGCCATTTTAAGCTTAAAAGTAATAGAAAACTAGAAGAACTACTAGAAAACAGTGAGCTAAAAGTTTATTTTAAGAAGAATGAGGCAAACTGAAGTGGTCCAATGAGTACTCTCTATAAGATTATGAGTTAACATTCCTATGTGGGACATAGACTGATTATTAAATGCAGTTGTAATAGATTATAAACTATAACCCCTGCACCTATATTCCAAAACACAAACCTTCTCATCATCTCCATATCCAGAGTAGCAGGTGACAGTAAAGAACTGCAGCAAGTCAATGCTATCGTCTTCATAATCTCCACTCAGCCCTCCTCTGAGCAGAGCCTCCCTGTGATTGTCATACCTGCCACACAAGAACAGACATAAGTATCAATGAGAGCTCTGCAGCCAGACGAATTCTGCTGCTTGCGGTCAGCTTAATAAAAGATGCTTGAACACACCAGGCTCTCTCTTGTGGGTCACTAAGTACATCATAAGCCGCCTGAATAAGCTTGAACTGTTCGGCTGCCTCTTCAGCATTCTCCAAATTTTTATCTGCAATGTACAGAGAGGTAAAGACAAAAACAAACCTGTGTAAGAATGAACATTTTTACAAAGAGCTGTTTCAAAATGGTGTGTAATCAGAGATTTTTCACATTGAAGCAGAAATTAAAAGCTTACAATGTTAAGATAAAATGCTCATACATGCATGCAGATGCAGGTGAGCTATTAGCTCAGGCAAAATTAGCTATACACACTCTCTCTCTCTCTTTAAAAGCACATGTACCATATGTTTACTTTAAACAAGTTCACTCACCAGCACATATATAAATATCAGCATCCTCTAAATCTTTTAGATAGGTAAATTAAATGTTGTTCAAAACCCCTTCTCACTCTCATCTACACCCCTGGACTCCCACTTACTGCAGTCTTATCTGCTCAATGAGGTCAACTTACCTGGATGCCATTTTAAGGCTAATTTCCTATAGACTTTCTTCAGATCATCGTCCCCTGCGTCTCTTTTCACACCCAACACTTCATAATGACACTTCATCTTTAGGAAAAACCTGAATATAGCATAAAGAGTCAAGATTGTGTACGTTGTCACATCTAAACAACCACTAGCATTCAGCTGCTAGCAGAGCTGTAGCAACTGGGTAGCATCTGGGATGTATCTCGTTAAGAATCATACTTCAAAATAGTTTCCAACTATATCGTAACGTTTAAACATTACGTTTTAAATGTATACTTTTTAAAAACCTATTTGAAACATGAAACTACTTTTAGATAGTTATTGTGTCCACGGCTGTACTATAAGGTCCGATGCCGCTACGTCTCGCGAGATCTCTTCTTCTCTCTTTTAAATTTCGTGGAACTTTAAGCAGCACCTGCTCTTTTGCGCCATCTACAGTTATCTACAGTTTTGCCCGTCCGAAGTCTGATTTATTATTATATTAGGTCGCTTTTAAAAATTAAGTAAAACAAAATCAAACTTGTGGCGTCATCCAAAAACCTGGCATTTTCACTGATAAACTTTGCGATCTTGGGAAAAAGGTCCTGGCACGGTTGTTGCTTCATTCGCCTCTTCTATTCTCTCTTAAGCTGATGAGCAATATATATGGCAATATATGTATGTTGCTGCCTAATTGAGGTTTAGGATCTTACTGAAAGTATCAATAAAATAATAATAACACAACCTACTGCTTGGGTTGTTTCTGGTGTTGTTGTTGTTTTTTTTTTTTATTAATATTAAACTATGGTTACAAACCACATGTCACTCAATCATTAACATAAAGTGCTTTACATAATAAAATAGTTTCTGCATATTACGATTATGCATAAAAAATATTCTAAAATCATGATCAGTAATAAGTTTGTTTCACTGCTGCCAGTAAAGGTCAGCGAAACAGTAATGGTGAGACATTTGGACATCAAATTATCCTGTGATGCCATCTAGTGGAGTATGCAAGATAAATCCACGTTTTGTGCTTGTGCTATGTCCCATGAAATTATTTAACTTTCTGAGTTTGACGTGGGCCTTTTGTGTGTCTGTCTAATTTTAGGACTGCTGTTTTTGTTTAATGATCCATATTTTATCACCTGAATTTTCCCAAAATGCTCTAACAAGTCTTTAATTCTGGGCATGTGCTGTTATTGCTGTACTTTCCCAGGAACATACACAATCAACCACAGTGCACCATCGGTTGCAGTACCACCTCCACGCCACTAGGGGTCGCTATCTCTGTTACTGTGATTTAGACATTCGCTAACCACGCGAGGTTTATAGTCATTTGCAAACATGGCGGCATTCAAGAGAAAACGTGGAAGACAGGGACCAGTTCAAGAAAAGACAAAAAAGGTTAAATTCGTTGCAGACGACGGTGAAACACCAGATAAAGTTGGTCACGCAACGATAAATGAAGTTACTGTTCCAGCACCAGTTTCCTTGGTAAGTGGTCTGGCTTGGTATTAGCCTGTTTGCTAAATTTAGTCCACCAACAGATGGATTATTCCACATTAATTAATGTACATGTTTTATGAGTATTGGAAGAGACAGACGAGCATGCGTCCATACAGATATTTTGGACTGTAGAATTAGTTCAACTAGAAATGCCTTCTTCTAAACAGGGAAAATGGACCAACAAGGAAAGGGTTCTTATCTTCTCTTCAAGAGGAATCAACTTCAGAACAAGACACCTGATGCAAGATCTGAGGACAATGATGCCTCATTCAAAAGCAGGTTAGTTTCTTGAATCATACAAAGAGTAGTCTTTTCAAAATAAATTAAAACAGCTCTGTAATGATATTTTCCATGTCTAGATACAAAAATGGACAGGAAAGACAAGTTGTTTGTTGTTAATGAGGTAAGTACGTTGCTAGCAGCAGAAACATCTTGAAACAGTTACATGTCCCATTGCAAAGCTTAGGATTAAAGTCTTTTTAATAGGTGTGTGAAATCAAAAACTGCAACAAGTGCATCTTTTTTGAGGCCAAAAAGAAGCAGGACCTTTACATGTGGTGAGTAATGTTTTTTTTATTCACAACATATTAACTTATTGTAGTTGGAAGGCAAATAAAGTTAAATCATGTAACATCTTTCCCTGTAGGATTTCTAACTGCCCTCATGGACCTTCCGCAAAGTTTTTAGTTCAAAACAGTGAGTTGCTCCTCTCCTTTAATCCTTTAGGTGTAGATGGTGTCAGTCACGCTGCAGAAATCAAATGTAAATTCTCTCCCAAACAGTTCATACCCTTGCTGAACTCAAAATGACAGGAAACTGCCTGAAAGGATCTCGACCGCTGCTCTCGTTTGATCCTGTAAGTAGCTCACATCTCTAAAGCCAGTGAGGATTAAATAAAAACTTGCTTTCAGTATTTTATTTTTTATTATTATTATTGTTCAAGAGAATGAGTATTTAGGTGCACATGTTTGTTAGGTCAAAGTGACCCTTTTCTTACTTTGCTTATCGTCGTCATTGTATCACAAAATTAGCAGGAGTTGCCTTAAGTACTGTATGCAACCATGGTAACCAAGGTTATGCCATTGTGAACTTGCAGCCTTTATTAATCATCATTGCTAAGCCTCAACATGGTTTGACGTGTTCTATACAGTCTGGCCTGAATAGACATGGAAAACCAGAGACTACTGTATAGACACAAGACACAATAGAAGTTTGGGGGGTCTCCTTTCTTTAAAAATCATTTTTATATTTTGTCATCTGGGTGATTATCCATGCTGTTTGTTTTTTTTCCTCAGAAAATTTGCATTTAATTTTTTTCCCCCATCACAGAAATTTGACAGTGAGCCCCACTATGCAGTACTAAAGGAGCTTTTCATTCAGGTACGTTTTCAGTCTGGAAAATTACTTGTAATAAATGATAAATTTGTATTTTTTAGACCAAACAAAACCAATTAGTTTAACGGTATTACAGCAATAATAATTTTGCTTGTTTTAGACGTTTTCCACTCCACGCTACCACCCTAAAAGTCAGCCTTTTGTGGATCACGTCTTCACATTCACCATTACAGATAACAGGATATGGTTCAGAAACTACCAGGTAAGGTTGTGCATGTTGAGTTTTAGGCTTCGTAATGTTCATGGGGCGATTTTTTTCCCCCCACATTTTTTCCTTTGTTTCTTATTGTTATAATTTCTCTGCCTCTGTTTTTGATATTCAGATAATCGAGGAGGATGCGTCACTGGTGGAGATTGGCCCTCGATTTGTTCTGAATCTTATGAAGATCTTCCAGGGAAGCTTTGGAGGTCCAACACTCTTTGAAAACCCAAACTTCCAGTCTCCTAACTTGGTAAAATCTATTTGAAGCATCATTTTATAATAATTTTTAATAGAAGTTATAATTTTTGGTTTGTTGTAATTGTGCCTGTCAAAAAATAATTATTTTTTGTAAATCATTAATATGCTGTGATGTTAAAGGCTTCCAGGAGCAAAGTGGCTTTAGTTGGGCACTGCAGATACACTTTAAAAACCGTAATACCTCTGTATAATGTCAATATAGCTCCACCTCGTTGGCTGTTTACATTCAATAATAAAAGCAGCTGCATTAAAAAAAAAGTAATAATGAAACTGTTCTATTGTATGTTAGACTCCTTAATTATAATCGGTCATCATCTTCCTCTGCAGCACCGGCGAGAGCTCCGGCTGGCAGCAGCAGCCAAAGTGAGGGAAAAGCAGCTAGTCAAGGAGATACAGAAAATAAAGAGGACGGAAGCAAAAGAAAACTTAGACAAAGATGTTACAGCGGACGTCTTTGTCACACCAGCTGAAGAGAAGCCTGTTCTCATCCAAACGGAGGCACCAGAGGTGACAAAAGTGCCGAAGAAAAAGAAACACAAGGCGTTCAAAAGACAAAGGATGCAGAAGGCACGCAGATAACAGGATTTACAGATGCCACGACTCAGTTCAGAGTCAAATATTTAGTCCCATATTGTGATCATTTTGATGGACTTCATGCGATGCACCCACCTTACAAATCCAATGTTAAAGTTAAATGTCTTCTGCTGTAATGGAAGTTTGAATTTGTCTCCTTTTGCAAGTAATGCGCAGATTGTTTCTGGACATAAAGGTCTTTAATTTTACAAAACTACAATACTTGTCTTTTTGATAAATTATTGCTTCATCAAAGAAACTTAGTTCAGCAACTTTGTAAATGGTTCAATTATTAGCTTTCCATAATAACCAGCAACATAACTTTACAGTAATGTCTGAAATGACTAACATGACTGGTTAAACTGCCCACAGGTGCATTACAAAAACACAAGTAGCAGTATGTTTCCACACGTCTCAAATATACTCACAATATCAAACTGCTTTTAACTTAAAGATATTTTTTACACTATTAACCCATTTTCACATTTAACATGGCAGCATAGACATCACATGTCTGATGACGGGATTAGTGAAGATACTGGAGCGAAATGTTTATTACTTTTCCCACAAGGTTAAATTCAGTCTTGAAATGTGTTGCTCCTGCAGTGAGTAAAGGGGTATTAAAAAAAAAAGACGTAACACCTTCAGAGGTCTTCAGATTAATTCACATTACATTGAGGACACTTAATTGTTCAATAAGGTCATCATTCTGCTGTTATTCTTCCTCTACTTCTTCGTCAGGACAGCAGTAATATTCCACAAAGCAGATCTGTCCATAATCGTTCCTGACCATGTACTGCAGAGAGAGGAAGCCCCTGCTGTCTGTCCTCACAGAGACCTTGCAGGACAAAGCCAAGGCTTTGGTAGATGGTTTCAAGAGGGACATCTTGTACCTGTGAATGTTCAGAGAAGGAAAGAGTCATTATAATAAGTCCTTACAGGTATTGCTATGACTATAAAACTTACTAAATATTTCCAGCTGTTGTGTCAGTTTTGCTGCTGAGGTAAGATTGTATGCTTCACATCTGAAAGCTGATTGGTTCTGATCAAATCCATGCTAACAAGTAAACTCATTAAACCCACAAGGTCCTTGTGAAAATCTGAATCAGACAATTAAACAGCTTTTGTTTTATTTATCCACAGTAAAAGCCAGACTGGGTTTTGCAAACTCTTCAAGTACATGTTTAGTAGAAATGATAGTTTTGGTCTCCATCATTATTTACTGTAAACAATAGAATTAATAAAGATATCTTGTTAACTGCTCAAGTAAAATATGTAGCATGCATAAGGAGAATCAAGCAGAATACCTGCAGCCAGGTGTTGATTCTGAATGCCAAGAGTAAATAGCTAAAGGTATTACTCATGTGTTTGCGATCCATTCATTGTTTAGACCTGCTGAATCCAAAGCAAGGGGGTGGCTTTGCTGGCTGGAGCTAATTTCAGCAGTCATCAAGCAAAAAAGCTGGGTGCACCCTTGATATGAAATGTGAAATGCTTTATAAATCCCAGAGGAAAATTTTAATGACATAACATGTTGCCACTAAACAAAGGAATTCAGAATAACCAATTCAACCGATGCATGTTTTTCCACTGTGCCAGGACCTGGAGTATCCTGACACAGGATTCATGCATGGGAAAACATGCAAACTATGAACTGGAACTTTATTGCTGTGAGGCAACTGTGCTCATTAAAAGATGCGCATTAATTCTTAGTGAGATAAAATAACTGATAAAAATATTAAACCAGAGTTAAAAAAAAAAAGGCAAAGTTTGTGCTGGAAGACCCAAGTAACAACTGTGATGAATCGCTGTGGACCCCTGAGCAATCCCCTTAAGCAATGCTAGAACTGATTATGAGTAAAATGCAGAGAGCAATATCCTAAATGGTATTAAAAAGCAAATGTTATTATTTTATTTAAAGTTTAACTGCTCAGTTTTTGTCTTAAGGATTTAACCCTCACCTGTTTGTTTGTGTCTTTGTGCACTGGAAAAGTTCCATCATGTCCGAGTCTTTGGAATAATCATAATGGGCATTCCCAGAGTTTCCAAATGTTGACAATCTAAAGAGTTAATAGTTCAAACAGTATATCTGTGAGGTAACATAAGGTTTCTAAGATAATTCAAATTCACATTATAGTTGAAAGAACAGAGGAAGATAAAATGCCTGATAAAAGTGACAGTAGATATTAAACCTTAAACTAGCATAGTTATCAAACTATATCAGTTTAATCACTAAGAGTCATGAAACTAACTTATTTGCAATTTTAGCTACATTATCAAGAACTATGTACACGTTAAAGCAAGTATTGTGTCTTTAGGTACACACCTGAAGTAGGGCTGGCTGGGGGACATGGTGATCTGTAGAACCTCACTGGACATGTCCAGTTCAGAGAAGACTTCTTTAAGACTGTCTGACTGCAGGATCACCTTTCAAAAGAACCAGATGGCAATAAATTACTACCTATTATTGTATCTTTTCCAAAATGATGTCGGTAGAGAAAAAAAGGTAGTTAAGTAATGTGTTAATAACTTATTAAGTGACCTTGTTTGTGACGTTGGTGCTGCAGAACTCGAAGTCAATTGGTTCTTCCGGTTCTTGTGTGTTAATGTTGCAAACAGTCACCACACCACCCTCTTCTAAGAACAGTGTCAGAGGGTAACCATACCCCCTGTAGCACATACGCAAGGCTGTTGAGACTCCTGCAACATAAACTGAGTGAGGCCATCTCGGTTTGAGTTTTGCGTTTCCCGTTCTCAGTCGAGATTTTATTTTTACCGGCGACAGCGCTTTCTCCAAAGATATTGAGGCAGTCCAGAAGAACAGTGAGGTTGATCTGAAAAGCCACAGCGTCTTCCTTTATGGTGAACTCTTGAAAGATTTCTGCCTGCAATAAGACAGAATAAAATGCAACTGTGTTTAATGGGATGTTTCAATTATAGTGGATACATTTAACATGTATTGACAAACAGAAGAAAATACGTGTCACACAAACACACCTGAATGAATGCATTTGCTTGCAAACATTTACAGTCCTCCACTGTGACCTTCAGGCCATTGGGTGTCGCTGTGAAGATGGCATGGTCCTTGAAGGCGATGGCTTTCAATATGTTGGAGAGATTGCGAGCGTGATCCAAACTGGCAACCAAAACGTATACTTCATCATCACTCTGAGATTGTGTGGATAAAGGCATAGTAAGGCTGAAATAAAAACATAGATTATAGAAATGTTAGCTTGTACAACACAAAGGGCTCTACCTGTCTGAAATAAAAGGCAATACATTTTTATTATCCTTGATCCAAACTAATATATGCAACTACAAACACTCATCAAGTTCTGGATACAATGCTGAAGCACCTCTACTAACACAAATGCTAATTTACAATCCTTAGGAGAGTTTTACATCTTTCAAAATTTACAAATTCTGGAAACACATTTACAGTAAATTGCTTTCATACTGGGGTTCTTTTAAATGTAGTTTTAGCTCATTATACAACTGTTTACATCACCCTTCATTTTCCATCTTTTAAAAACTTTTGAACACATCATTCTTTAAAGTCTCCTGATTTAATGAAGCTCTCAATAATGTATTGTCAATTCATCGTTAGTTAACCTTTTTAAAAGGTTTTGTTGACTATCTTTCATTATCTGTCAGCTCTATTGAGTCTTCTTTGATGGAATAATTAACTAGTACATTACATAAAAGAGGGTTCCTATTGTAGGGTCCACTTATTGTTTATTTACTTATTTATTGGTAATATTTGATTAACCCGTTACATTAAAAAGCTGCTTGTATCGTATTGAATCGTTAAACAAATGTGTGCTTTTTACGTAGCTCGATCTGTAGCTATCAGTAGCAAGTCATGTTTATATTTCAAGATGTATTAAACTATAACATAAAGAATAATACACATTATTAAAAGAAAAACGTCTAACACTACTGTCTCTCAAGTAGCTTGACTATAAATAGTTTTATTAAACTTACGCAGTCAAGTAAGTAAACTTGATCAGAATGTTGTTTGTAAAATTTCCTGTTATAATTAAACCACAAACCTATAATTGATCAATTCGTACGACGTTGTTTTTAAGAAATGCGCCCCACTCTGGAACAATTTCCGTTTTCCTCCTTTCCCGGAAGTTGTGGTGCGTTCGGTTTGCTTCTGAAGTTACGGATATTACACGACGAAGTTGAACAATCTGATGTAGCCTAGGCCTACGTCACTTGATTTTATGTTAAATAGGTTTTATTGCTACAGTTGTTACTGAATGTTAATGTGAGGATATGCAAACTTGAAATTTTGAATGCGGGTATTGTTTAAGTTAATCATCATCGTCGTCATCATTTTTAAGTCCTACGGGCCATAAATGTCCGATTTCCAATACCATTAGAACGCACCATTGGATTTGAGTGTACGTCAAGTTCCAGAGATTTCGCTCAAGAGTCGAAAGAGTCGACAATCGTCCCGTCTACGTCGACATTTTACGACAGCGATGTTTTTATTTGTTCTGGATTAAAGTTACAACGTAAGGATGTTCCCTCTGTTTAATTCTATGACTGGCAAGGCATTTGGCGTCGTGGTTGTACCTTTTTATGCTAGACACCGCACGATGACAGGAAGCTGTAAGCTAACTTGTAATCTGATGGGTATGGCGATGAGATGTATCATTGATAAATAGTTACTTAAAAATGATTGTAACCACTCTGTCTGTTGACATTACACATTTTCAGAGGGCCTGGTTTTTAAGGATTAAAGATCAATATGGTTTGGAGAGTTTTCTTTCCAGATTAACTGAAGTAGCAAACACCAGGCTCGTCAACTTTGCTGCTGCAAAAGCAATCTCTTTTTTTAATTCTCTTTTTTTTCTACTTTGTCCAAATATATGTGAAATTAGTCGTATACAGTAAGATTTTCTTCTTTTCTTGTCAGACACTGGCTGTCATTTCTTTGGGCTTTGGTATTTCTCTGTAACAGATTGGAATAATTTAATCAGTAATCAATATATGTAAATGTGCCAGTTTATCTATTAATCAGGTTATTGAGTCACAAAACCTGTACTACTTCCCAGTATGAGTTAACACAAGGACTTCACAGATACAATATATTCCTGATTTCTTTCTTAAACACATTAGTCAGCTTATTACTTATTATTCACTTCAGGATTTTAGTTTTTTAATTTTACAAATGCATGGATTCTCCTAATTTAATTATATAAAAAACGTGTGTATGTGTGTGTGTGTGTGTGTGTATGTGATCTATATTTATTGCATTTTTACCATAAAGCACATTGTTGCATTTCATATAAAGATTAATTGGTTATGATTTTGTGACATCTGCAGCATTTGCAGTTGTTAAATTTCTTTTTTTCCTACTATCCCTTTGTAATGTACCTACTATCCTCTGTTGTTTTCTGTTTAGTCATGTATATTTTAAGCAATCACAAGGCAAGTTGATATGCTTTTATTTCAGGTTGTCACTGAAAATTTATGCTGAGCTTTAACCAAGGCTTGAAATCAGTCTCATAGGTCCTGTTACACTCATACTTACTGCACTTGCTGAAATAACCCCTACCTATGTTTTTATTTTTTTCTGTGATGTAGGTTTCTTCAGTTTGAACACCTTGTCAGAGTAAACATGGTGTGCATTCCCTGCATTGTGATTCCTGTCCTGTTGTGGGTCTACAAGAGGTTTCTGGAGCCGATTCTCTATCCTTTTATTTCACCTTTCATTAACAAATTCTGGACCAAAAAAGCGGTGCAGAATACGGACACTGGTGATCAAAACAGCGGCAAGAGAAATGGACCTTACAAGGTAAGCAATAGCAAATGTTTTATTTTATTGGTAAACTTTAATCTTAATCTGTATTTTTTCCATTTCTTTGCAGTTCTGTTACAGTCTGAATGTCAGTGACAGAATATTATTTTTTTCTAAGTATATTAAGTAGCAGAATTATGAGCTAATTCTGCAACTCATTGTGTCAATCTGTGAACAATATTTTTATTTGTTTTTATTAATATTATTTTAAAAGTGTGCATTTCTTTCATGTCTTACAGCTGGAAAACAGCGAGGTCACTGCTGATGGATCTACTATAGCAGCAGATAAGAAGACTGATTGACACCTCCACTAGTTCTTCAATGCAGCTGATGAAATGTAGATATTCTAATAAAATAATAAATAGACAATTACTTAATTTATCAGTCTTTGTTCACCTGAGAGGTTTTATAACCTTTGAAAGGTGTTGAAACCTGTTCTTAATGATTTATTTTCATGCATAATGTTGATATTATTCTTGTCGATACACACTGTATGTGACTTTGAATCCCAATGAAATACTTTAGGTTTAGTTTGCCGTTTTAATAAAGAAAACAATTTAAAGATAAAAGTTCTTGGTTCCATTCTGCAGATAGTCTAAAAAACAGTTTACATTCCCTGAAAGAGAGCAGTTGCAGTCTGTTATTTAGGGTCAAGCACTTGTCCAAAAATGCTTACAGCAAACAATGTGTAAATTAAAATGTTTTGGTCATGAATAAATGCAGATGTCAGCATCTTAATCTTGGACTTTGAAGCTTCATTTAACAATGTATGCATAACCATCTGAGAACTCTTAATTAAAGAAATGTAAAATGACCATTTTGCATTTTCATATTATCTCTGTTAAATTTGTTATTCTGGTGAAAGAATGGCAGAAGGTGCTCAGAAAGAATTTGTATGATTTATACTGTTGAATCAAAGAAAGCTTAATATTAAAGTTTTATCATAAGTCTGGTTTTAGACCTCAATTGTTAAAAACAAAATCATTATAGTCAAACTAAAATGTATTTTTTATATGACAATTTGATTAGATATTTACCCAAATATATTTTATTTGAGCTGTTTTTTCACATATTTTAATGACACTGTCTAGTTTTTTTTTATTTAAAAAGTAACCTAATCAAATTATTACCAAGCTTTTGTAACATTCGGATTTTCACATGACTACAGTTTTATTGTTTCAGTATAAAAAGTTTAATAAAGCCTATATCACAGAAAATATTTGCACATCTCAGTTGATTAAAACATTCACACATCTTTTATATAATTTTGGACAAAGGTAAAGCCTACAGTCTATGGGTTAAGCTATAGGCTGGAAGCCTTACTTAGCTGTAATTAAGGTATTAAATTCAGCTCATTTTATGAACGACTTCATAAACGTTTACCAAAAGTAAATAGGTTTCTAAAAGTTACTTTTATGGATAAGGGTATATAGATTGACCACAAGAAGAAAAAAATTACAAGCTTTGACAAGTTTATGTTTCTCAGAGGAACAAGGTAGTTGAGGTGCATGGTGACAAGGGGTTTAGTTATAAACAATGTTTTGAGGCATTCTGTGTCAAAAAGATGCCAAAAGAATTACAAAATAGTATCTTTATCTCAAAACGGCTGAAATAAAAAATTGAAACTAATTTTCTTCCTAAGACCTGAAATTTTTTTTCCCAACAAAGTTTACTGTACAAAGTATCAGCAGAACAAGTATTTAGCATTAGGAACATATTAGGGGAACATGTAATATTTGGCAGAGGTTGTACACAAAGAAAGAAAAAAAATTCATTGGGAGACATACAATTTATAAAAATCCATTGAATTTGGAGCATAAGGACACTGTTCTCAGGGCCTTGCTATTAGTGGAAGAAGATATTGTACCAATGTAATGTTCTACTTCT
>JBAMIG010000020.1:7835850-7852988 GCA_037177335.1 Kiunga ballochi
GCCTTGCTATTAGTGGAAGAAGATATTGTACCAATGTAATGTTCTACTTCTTAAAAAAACATGAGGGTGTATGAGTCTTTAAAACTTTGCATTGGATCTAAAATGTTACTAACAGCAGGAAAATTACAGGAATTGCACAGAAAGAAATGTTTAGTGTGCTCTTTTTTATATACAATGTAAGCCCAAATAAAACATATTTGAAATACAATTCAAAATAGTTATTCAAAATTTCCAAGTTAAAAGGACATAAAGGACTTGTGTGTTCACTGTTCCAGCAAAGGTGAACAATTGTTTCTAGGTGATTGTTACTAAAAAGGTGCTGGTGATATCTATGTTGTTTTTGTATTTGAACTTAAATTATTTCACTGGGTAACAACGATGAATAATTTAAAAAGACTTATCTTACTTTATTAGTTAATAGAAATTGATTGGGAAGAGTCCATGTTTTATTCCAATTCACTCATGTAACCTGTGTGGGCCAAGCTGAGATTACAAATCGAACAGATATGCAATTAGCCTGAAATAAGCTGCAAATATGTTTATTGTTTTAGATAAGCTTGACAGAAAGCACATTTTGCCTACAGGTGAATCAGTTGGATTAAGTGAAAGTGGTGCTGCATCTGTGGATGGAGGAGTCAGACTCTTATATAACATAACACCCGCAGGAATGGCATCAAAAACAATAGCAAACTCTCTGGGACTCACAGGAATCTTGTAATGATATTAAAATAGTTGATAATTCATAATGTTGCCCTTTGAGTTAAAGAGTTGGTTAACTAATATAATAGCATTCCTAAAACTGTTGTCAAAAATAGAGATTTGTTTTTATAACAAATATCCTTGTTGTTTCAAATAATGCACCTATTTGGAGAAAATTTGTGTTTGAAAATAAGGGACCAGGTCAGAGGGGCTTTCTTATGAAAATTGGAAAGAGAGAAAGTCCCGAAACTTGAAATAACAAAATAGCTTGAACGTCTCTGACGTGACGTAGTCAACGTCCACATGTCGTCATTACGCAAGGGTAACTACGTGGAAAACATGGAGAAGAGGGGTATGCAGAGTGAACTTAGCTAACTGAATCCTTGTCCATTTGCAAGTATTTTGATTTAGAAAAGATACTCGATAAACAACCTGGAAAAACCTGCTTATTAGTGTGAAGTGGAGGAAACAAACAGTCTGTTCTTAACAATTCTGGAAGCCAACAGAGTCGCGGAAACTGCGAGTAGCATTAATGACAGGTACGTTGAACGGTCAGCTGATTGCAAACAAACTAAACGTTAGCAGCTTTATGGAAAATTAATTGGTATCTGAGCATGGACCACCATCGTCCTAAGTGGGAGATTTAATTGATGTGATTCCATATTATTTTTGGGAATACATTTCACTGTGTTGAATGTTGAAATTAACGAGGCGTTGGCTAAGTCCTTCACCTGAAATCACTCTTAAGCTAACCAAGTTGATACATTTTGAAAAGCGTATTCATCTAGGCCTATATTTATCTCACAAGACGATACAGTTGAAGGGCCGATAGATTTAACTTAAATGTGAACAGTCCTTCCCTGATGACCATGAAAGTATAAAAGGGATTTTTTTCCTTGTTACACTTTATTCTCAGAAACTCACTGTCATACCAGCTCACGTTACACGAAATTAGGACTCCGTCCATCAAAGGAGCCTAAATAAATAAAACAACTATAAATAAATAAATAAAACAAGGTTAAAACATACATAGAAGTATGTGAATATTTATATATTATTATATATAAGTAGTACTCTTTTGCAGAACTTGTATGACACGCTGGTTCAATAGAGCTGGCTACACCTGTATGCAAAAGGTGTGTCACTGGAAGGAAAAAAAACCCAGATATCCTGGTTGATTCAGGAATATCCTGTAATGTATAATTATTAGTCAATACTGGAGTTGTTCAATTAGTGCCTTTAACTCCAAGAAGATGAGAGAAACAAGAAACTGAGAAACGTATGTGCCACTAAAACTACAAAGTGCTGACTGAGTATAATCTGAGTATAATGGATGCTACTCACTGTTCATACAGCTCAAACAACCGTCCTGCTAAAATAGATCAGCTATAAGGATAGTCCATCTTTCCACACTATCTATAGAGGAGATATGGTAGCATCTGATGAAAGTGAACCAAAGCAACTGGACCTGGAGGAACTCCTGACTACAGTTTTAGAGCATCTGCCAGATTTTTAACTTCAGTTACTTGCTGGTTCAGTCTATTGTTTCCACCTGCTTCAAATAAACCCAATCCTGAAGAAAACCACAACACACCTCTTTTATTATATAGTTATTTGTGATGACAGTCACGTCACACATTAGAGCTAACCAGCCACAGGATTGTTATGGGGCCCCCATAGATGCTGATGGTAGGGTTCTGCAAAGTGTGATCAGAAAAGCTCTGCATGTTACAGGCCTTACTTCCCTCAGGGGGATTTCAGCTAGTTTGTAGCATGGTTATTTATTATGTGTGACAACAAAGAGTAACATGCTTTCTGTGCAGCAGGATCTGGCTTATGCCTGGTGAATAAGTGGTGAAGTGTGGCAAGTCTGGCTGAAAGCAGCCAGCAAAGATGGGAGCCAGTACCAGCCAAGTCAGTGATCTATCTGATAACCCCAACCTCAAGACCCTAGTGGGTACAGAGTCCATATCTCAGAATGACCCCTTCTGGAATCAGCTCATTTCCTTCACGTTCATCAGTCCCACCAGCAGGTAAACATATACTTTATTTAGGCATTTTAATAATATTCCCAAAATGTTCAGGAGAAATTAACCTTCATGACTGAACAATGAGAATAATTGTCAGTCAGAGCTTTGGTGTAAAATTTCACATGCCAGATAAAAAAAACAAACAAAAGAAAATGTATGAAGGAAAACAAAGTTAAGGTCACAGTGACATTAGCAAATGTTGAGTCATAGCCCTTCTCTGGTGAGTTTATATGTTCCTACCAAATTTTAACAAGTCATCTGATGACGTCTTAAAAGTATTAGCTTCCTGCAAACATTTACTCAAAAAGAAGCATGTGCAAATGAGGGACTTTATCACCCAGGATGAAACATTAGGCTTTAAACAGGATGTTTGCAGAGCTCACTTAGATTATGATCCAGCACGGTTAATGTTGCACTTGAGTGAGAACGGTTAACTGCTCATATGCAAGTCTTTGGTCAGGAGTGTTGATGAGTCTAGATGCATCATTTACTTTTAGAAGTGAACTGATGTGACATGTTTATGTAGCAGGACTGTTTTTGTTTTCAATGCATTCTTGGATTTGTTTTAAAGTCCTTGTTACTTATGAATTTATTTACAACAGATACACAGCATTTAGTAAAACATCTGTAAACAATAAGTTAATTGGTAAATAATAATTTTATCCCCAAACAGAAAGGATTTCTTGTGCTGTTTTAGAATCGTCAACTACTGTTTTCCACTTTGTGCATCATGAAAGCGGAAATATGAATATTAATTATAATAAACCTTTATTAGACACTGTCTAAGGAGCAGGAGCATTACATCACTGTCATATCAACTTAGTAACTAAGAGCTCTTATTATTCTCTGTGTTCATTTCTCTGGCTTTACAAAATCTTCCTTCCTTCCTTTAACGTGATCCTTGTGCTCTGGCTTGTTAGAAACAATTAGGATGTTTTATTAAAGATCATGGTTAACACTTAAAATGATGAAAAATGACACTTTCCTACAATCTACTGTGCAGGATCCTAGCATGATGACGTGTCATAACTGACCCCTGGAAATGAAACTAACTGCACTTTGAGTTTGAATCAATATTTTCTGCATTGAGTGGTGGACATGAATCCTTCTAAATGGCCCAGATGATGAGTAAATTTACATTTAAGTCACGTAGTTCATCCTAATACACATAGTTTAATCAGAACGTGCATTTAAAAAATATTTCTGCTGCATTTTATTAATTTGATTACAAAATATCCAGTACAAGAATCACATGTCATGTTTGTTAATAAACTCATTTTATAAAATGACTCTTCATAAGTTCCCAAGCTTATAAACAGGGGCCCAATAATTCCTAAACATGCAATATACTTAATAAATAACACCCACCTTTCTATTTTCTTAAACCCAAGCCTCACAAACATAATCCCAATATTTTCCTGATATTTTCTAACTCTGCAGTTAGTTTATGATATTTGTAGCCTGCATAACAAATGCTGATTTATATATAATAATTTGGTGGTTTGTTTGTTTTTAACAGTGGAGACTCGAAATTACTAGAAGATGCTGTCATTCCTCTGGCCAAAACTCTCAGTATGTTGCCTGTTGCTCATGTTTTTGTGTTTGTTTCATATAACAATTAATTACTTAAAGCATCACTGAGTGTATTGACTTCCTTGGGGTTAATATTTAAATATAATTTTTATTCAGTATTATGCATTTTTATGATAATAATATGCTTTACATGATGGAGAGAATAAAGTGATCTTTTTCATTCTTCCATAGTTGAAAACAATCCCAGAACAGGAAACTTTGATGCTCTTGTAAGAATTTTTCTGGGAAGAACCAAAGAGTTGAAAATTTCAACAGAATGCCAAGAGTAAGTATGAAGCCATCAGAGTAGATAACCTGAGAGGCATTATGTGTCTCATTATGTGTCTTTCTGCAGGACAGTTATTGTTCGCTTACATGCAGACTTTTCATTAGAGACAAACACTAAGAAAAGCACATGTATGTAGTAATACATGTAGTAATGAACCCATTTTATTAAGTGTTGAGGATGCTGATCTTATTTTTGTATTAAAACCCATTAAATGCCTGCATTATCATTTACCATCCACTACTTTAACTTGGTGTATTTGGTATGTATATTCAGTTAATTGGTATTATTGATTATATATCCCTGTTAGTCTTTAGTGGTTGAGTCATGTCTGGATTTTTCACTAAATGGTTCCATTTTCATTAACTTTTTATACGTTCTTCTGTCATACATGAACTTACAGTGACATGTGCAGAAGTACTCATCTTCTCATCTGACAGTTTTTCCTCCTCAAGATAAAATGCATCACTGTAATAATGTCAGGGTGACTTTGCTAGAGATGCTATGTAAAGATATTATGGACATTTCCTGTTAAGCTGTGTTTATTAAATGAACGAATGGCACAAGACCAGCTTTCACTCAGATGCATATCTTCTTTTCTACAGTCAGTTGTTCATCTGGCAGGCTCACAATGCACTGTTCATGATCCGTTGCTTGCTCAAGGTGTTCATCAGAGAGATGAGCGAGGAAGAGCTGCACCAACAGTTCTCCTACCAGGAGAGGGCACCAGGCTGCTGTGGAGGAGGTGAGCTCTATAACTAGATGTACCATTTAAGAATGTGAAATACAGCTGTAGATGAATGTTTCTATATAAAAAAAAGTCAGCAGTGAGTCTTACAAAGTGACTCAGAGAGAACTCCTTTGATTCACACGTAATGTTACAACAATGATGACTTAATGTTATGTTTGAACATTTTTTAATGCTTTTGGCTCCTAATGAACTATCAGAATATTGAGATGATTGCTAAATCTTCTAGACCTTCTTGCACTGCTAAAGTGACTTAAATGGAAATAATCGCAAACTGAGTTGCCCTTCCATCAATTTGCTGCTTCTTATCTGAGCCCAGATCAGCTTATTTTGATCCGTTTTTGCTCTAAACCTTTTTGTTGTTCTTCTTCTCTTGCTGTTGAGATTGTAAATGAAACTTTTTATACATCCAAGGCTTTTATTAGCCTGCTGCTGCTTTTCCCATGATTTTGCTCTGATGCAAGGTGAGGATTAAAATAAAGCATGGGAATGAGTGGGAAATAGAGAGAACAAAGAGCAACTGGCTACGATCAACAGAGAGCTGCCATGTGTGTCTCATATAATAACTCCCTGTGCCCGTCATGTAGAAGCAGGGAGCGAGGACCTCCTTGAGGAACTCTTGTCCAACCTTGTCCACCTGATTGTTGAAGTGCCCCTGCTGTAAGTACCTCCTGTGTCTGTGTGAGAAGGTTAAATTCAACACCACACTGTCTTGAAACACTAAAATCAATGGACTTATATTTGACTCCATGCACTGACTTTTTAATAGGAATGAATCCGAATTTCTTTACCACTTTATATTATTACTTTTACTTATTTAAATCTTTTTCTGATTGATGTGAATTGGATATTAATGGCAGTATGATGAAAAAACACTGTGCATATGTGTTATTTGTCTCTTCTTTCTTTACTAATACATTCTTAGATCAAATAATGAACAAGCCAGACTGAGAATGGTATTAATTTTAGTGGGCATCTTGATAAACCGCAGAACAAAATAGTAATAACGGATTGTAACAGAGAGCTGAGGTAAGAAAACAGTGCTTGTTTAGCAGGAGAAAAATGAAAATTTAAGAACATTTCCAATGAGTGGGAGAGAAAAGAACATAATGTTTTGAAGAATAAAATCAGCTTTTACTCCCACTGGGTGGTGCACACACAAACACACTTTGAATTAATGAGTGAATAATTCAGTGGGTGGGTGGCTCATCAATGGCTGAATGATTTGATTGACAGTCTGTCAGAGAAGCATACAAAGACACATCTGCACACCACACAGGCTTGTTAGCAGTTTCAAAACAGTTTACAGAAAATGACTGACATTTGTTATTTCCTTGATATAGTATTGTCCTCATTTTCTCTCCTTTTCCAATGAGTGTTGCACAAAATGTTCTCTTCAGCCTACCAGAGTTTTACCTTCTCTCTTTCTCTCCATCTCTCATCTGTCGCTCTTTTTCTCCCCTTTTTTCTTGTTTTCTCTGGACATCAAACCCTGGCTCTTGTCTAAATGCATTTTAGCATTCCAACATTATTCATTGTCTCGAGTTTAAATACTCCCTGTTTTTCTTCCCTTCACCACTTTGTGGCTGTCGGCCCATTTCCTCTGTACGTGCTCCGAGTTTGGGAATCTGGCCATGCTTTTGGTATAGCTCCCCCAAATCCCAGGCAGACTCCTGCACCTTATGGGGCTTTGTCTTAAATGAATGATCGATGGTTATTCTTTTACTCCCAGAAGTGGAACAGGAATAAAAATATTAGGTAATGGACTGTGACAAGAGTTGCAGAAATATTTAGATAATGTATTCGTGGGTAAATTATTAATTCCCATCATTTACTTCTTCTTTTAAAAGTGTGTGAATTGATTAAAACATGTCCAGAGATAAACTTTTAATATACAATTTTCAATTAAAATGAACTTTAAGAAAATCTGTTAGGGAATTGCATTACTTTTGTTATACACAAAATGTTTTCGGTGAAATACAGCAAATTTTTATGGTATTTATGTAAAAAAAAAAGTGACTTATCTTCTTCCTGCTACTATGTCTTCCTGCAGAGACATCACCTACAGCATTCTGTTTGAAGCGGTGACCACATTACTGGTGTTCTTCTCCTACCAGCTCTTCCACAAAGACATCCTCCGAGATGGATTGATCTACCAGCATATCATGAAGGGACGATGGTCAGGAAACAGGCACATTTCCATTAAGCTAATGACCGCGATTAACTCTAACCTAAATGATTAAACTGTGTTTTAAGATGAAGATTTAAAGCAGGCTGTCCACAGTTTTCTGGTGACCTCTTTTGGACACGGTGCCAGACATATTTTTGGATCTTCTCCGAGTCCATTGTGATGCCATCTGATCCACTCTAATACAGACAATTTCAGACAATCTTGTCATGTTCCCCACAGAGACCTCATGTTCTGTTTAGATTATACTTAAAGGACAAGAGATACTTTGTCTCCACTCTTATCTTATAGTCGGATTGTCGGAAGAAGTAAATGAGGAAGTTTGCAGGAGAAATAAAAAAGCTGTGTCCTCCTCAAATGTAGTACATTCTGGTGATCTCTATGGCCAAGTTTCCATTCACAAAAACTCGCTAAAAATTCTCAAAGCACAATTTTTTTTTCCAGATTTAAAATTTTTTTTTTAAAGTCCTGTTAAAAACCACTCTTGTTCTGATCATGCCAAAACTTTCATTTTTAGAATTTAAAATACATTTTTATCTTGGACATATAAAGACTCCTGTCACTGCCAAAAGCCTGTCCACATAATATTTTATCTTATTCCACAAAAAAAAAAAAATACAAAACTAATATTTAAAATCTTGAAAGAATTAAAATGATTCATTGTTTATCATTTTTCATCAGATCTGAAGTCATTCTTTAAAAAAAATTGTGCATGTACTGAGACTAAAGTGTATACGAAGCTCTGTATCTTTTTTATAACATTGATAAATGAGTAATAAAGGGAATAATTCTGGGTAATCACAGTTTCCACTCTTATATTAAGTACATTAGGATGATAATATACATTAATTTCACAGGTCTGTGTCAGTTTTAATAGTAATTTGCTCAAACAGGTTCCTACTTTCTTTTAAAACCCATTTCTTGTTTCTCCAGTTTGGGTTTAACCAGTCGCCTTGTGAAGACACTGCTCTACAACTTCATCCGCCAGGAGAAGTGTCCTCCTGCAACCCACTTTTTTGAGCCAAAAGCTGAAGGTGGCCTGCTTTATGGCCTGGCATCTGGGGTAGCAAGTACGGCCACACACATCCACACCCAACAAATAAACAAGAAAACAAACACATAGCAGCCATGAAGCAAAAGTAAAATCCCTATTTTGTACAACCCAGCACATAGTTTTATCAGTTATTTATTTATTAGATGATTTCTTTACCAGAACACAAGAGCAAAAGTTTTATTTTGCATGATGTAAAAGAGGTCAGTTAAACATAATGATCTAAACTGATCCATTTAATTTTACAGTCTGTGTCTGCAGGTTTTAGAGGTTTTAAGAGTTTCCTTCCATCCAGTTATGTTTATTATCTAAAACGGTTGCAACACAGTAGTTGCTGCTTGTAATGCTCAAACAATTTCCCTGGTGAGCAGCGTCTTTTCTCTTCCAATATAATTAGCTTTAAATAATCCTCTAGGACCCACACAGCGAATAAAACATTTTTTAAGAACGTCAACTATTCCCATTATTGAAATATTATCTTTGAGTGCAAGAGAATAATAGTAACCATGCCATAGAATAAGTGCTACAATATAAACATTTGTCCTTTTCTGACTGTAGTCAAAGAGCGAGTGGAATCGAATTAATCTAAAATATGAGCGACGCGAACAGCCATGACAGTGTGAAGGACAATGATGAGTCAGTAATGAACAGAGCTTGTTTTACATATTAGATTGGTAAAGTGTGCTGTTTGTGTGTATTCAATGTCTGTTTGTTTGAGTGTGAGAATAGGGCTGGGTTTCCCCCATGAATAAATGCTCTTTGTTGGCTGTTGGAAGCAGATTCCTATCAGTGAGCAATCACCATTCAACCCAGTCTGTCTGTCTGCGGCCAGTGATCGGCTTGATGAGTTATGATGCCCTGTCCTGTTTTGTAATCCCCTAGAGCCTGTCTGTCTGCAGCCGCCTCCCTTATACTCACACACAGACCAACAAAGACACAAGCTCTCTTATGCCTAAAGCTCAGAATAAACACTTGTTTTCTTTCTCTCTCTCCATTACCAGTGTATGTAGACATAGGATAGCTAAAATGTATAATAAGTATTCTCTCATACTAGTAATAATGAAATAATCTTTTAGCTCTGCAACATTAACAGAGGTCCAGCTAGTACTTAAAGGTTATAAAAAGTATAATAAATCTACTATTGTACAAAGTAGAATGACACTAGATTCAGTAAATATTAAGACAATTTATTTAAAATTCAACCTTCTTGCACAGCTACACCACAGAGAAACGGTCAAAAGGGTCATAAAAGGTTTAATACAAAACTTCCTGTTAGAGCTTGTGTTCCTCACAGGATGTTTATTGGCAGGTCTGACATCACAGCAGTCAAAGATTACTGTGACAGCTTTTGATAAATAGGCATCTCCCACTTGTCTTCTTTATTCTTCAGTTTTAAAAGGTAATTAACTCAATATGTAGTCACATTATATGCATCATCAGTACCTGAAAACCTGTCAAAACATCCCTGGCGTCTGGTATTCATGTCTTTGCATTTATTATCCTGCGATTTACTGAAGTCCAAACTTCCAAACCAGTCTGTGCTTAAAAAATGAATCGTGTAACTTGATTTGGGGCTCATTGTGACAGATGTCATAACATTGGTTGATTTCATAGTCCACTTGATTATTTTAATGTGTTTAAGATGTTCAAAAATAAGTGGAAACCAGAGAAACTAAATGAGAGGAAATGTATCAGCTGGGAAGTTCATCTTAACTTTGAAATACTTAAAATAGATATCAGAATTCAAATGAAAATAGATTGCTTTCATGCTGCTAGAACAGAAAATCCCTCATGCCTTTGCATTTTTTTTTACCAGGGTAGTCAGGTTTTCCCCACAATCAAACTGGCCTTTTGCAATGTAAAGCAGGTCTCTGTTTTTGGTAGGATGTCTCTGCTCATCTTGCTGCCTGAGGCTGAGCAAGCGTCTGCAGAGGAGATCATCACCCAGTCTGGAAGCTCCTCTCTCTGATTGATGCACTGTTATCTTTATTTTGATAGAAAATATATTCTGTTGTGTGCGTTCCTTATAGATGTTCATCTTTATCTTGTAAAGATGCTGATATTTGCTATCAAGCATTAAAAACAAAGTTTAACAGAGGTGTTTGTCATTTAAATAGGTAAATGATCATAAATAAAAGTTAGTGAACATGCCGTTATCACAATTTATGTTTAAGTAACATGCATTAAATCTCATGCATGTTCTTCACTCGTGGTTACATCTTTTTTTTTTTCTTTTTTTCTTTTTTTAAGTTTTTTAACAACATTTTAAGTAAACACACATTTCAGCCTGTCAATAAAAATGTGTATTCCTAGAACGGTGCTGCCATCGCAGCGAAAGAGCTTCCTAATCCTCATGGTCTTACAGTCCCACCTTGCTGTGTCCTCTGACCGGCACTTTGCTACTATTGCCACAATGATTTTGTTTAAAATACTTCTAAGTTGGTTGCAGTCTTGTAAACATGCAGCTTGTCAAGTAAACTTGCATCTGTATTGTCGGGTTGCTTGTAGAACACGCCATTGCTTATTTTCACCTCATACAGGGAACTGCAAGGTTTTAGAAGCTCAATAGATTTAGTCTTCTTTTTATTATGATTATAGCAATAATAAATAATTCAGTGTGGGATGGGCTGATGTGTTGTATATGTTTATGTGAGAAGGTTTTTGGGTTGGATTTGGATAAAAGCACTTTGGGAATAGATATTTTTTTTGTCATTTAGAAGAGTGTGTTTGTTTATCTTCTCTTTACAGCATATTTCACCATGTGCATTTTTTGATAATCATCACGTCTGAAATATTTGTGTGTGTGTTTATCTGCATGTTTGGGTTAGGCTGTGGCTCAAAGCCCTGACATTCTGTTTCATTTACTGTTATGCAAGTAGAGAATTAGGACATTGTGTCTGCCTCTGTTCACCACTCATTCACCTCTCTGTCTGCACTGGGACATACAGTGTGTGTTCGTCACATTCATTTTTCAACTGCGACGTTATGCAAAGATATAGTGTCTTTTGAAAGAAACTGTTTGATGGTTTCTTTTATTTGGAAAAGCTCTACATGCAAAGAAAACTTACGTTTATTAGCAAGACTTAAGAATAAATCAAACAATAAAACAAAACTAGTTAAGATAATCAACATTTTTCTAAAACACTTAGGAAACAGTTCACACTACAGCCTTTTTGAGTGTATGTGCATCATGGGATATGGTGTCTATATGTTCCTTGTTGCAGGTGGGGTGGGTTGTGTTTGTGGTTGTTCAGCCCTGACTGCTGGTCTCTGTTTTAGCCTGGAAGTATAAGATACATGATTAGCAGATTTGAACAGCTAAGTTGTGTATTCATGACAGTGTTGCTATATTACTAACTATGAATGGCAGGCATGAGCTCAAAATCTGTTTTCTGGATTAGGTGTTACTGATATAAACTAAATTAAACACTTCTTACTTGTTGCAGCTAAAAATACATGTAATTAGACTAGGACGCAGAGAGACATAGTTAATTTGTGTTGACAGCCATGTTTGACAGTAGCAAGTCAGTAATCATATTCATGAATGGTAATTTTTTACTTCTTGTTATTTGAATATAATTTAGAGTAACAGCTTTAAGGGGATGTGTACACTAGCACTGTTTGGTACGCCTCCGTGGTTGTTGCTTGTTAGGAGTTGTGTGAATGCTCATTCTCGCTCTGGAGACGCACGACTTAAATTCAAATATCTGTCTTTCTTTCTTTCTAGATTTTTTTTAATTGTTTTTTTTTTTTACCAAATGTGGATTTGAAAAAAACTCTAGCATGAGCCTTATTTGGTCTCTTCTATGTGGAAAGTGTGTCTCCACTGTAAACAATCAGTTCACTAGGTAGCTGCTGTAAGGGGAGGGTCTGCTGCACCGGTGCCTGTTGAAAATGGTCAGCGACCGCTGTGAACCATCAAGGTACTGAAACTAAATACTAAATAATAATATTGATTTAGAAAAGTAAAAATATGTTTCTGAAAATCTGTTAAAAGAGAGAGATGCTTTTGGTGGTGTTGTGTTGCATGTTCCATAGTTGGAACGGTTCAGTGTCCCTAATTTGGAAATTTCAGTGTACCAACGTCTGTCAAGATGAGAGTATGACCTTTTTCTTTCTTCGCTGTACCCTTCCTCCTCCTTGTGTCCTCCTCCTCTTTTTCCACTGGGCCACTAGCCAGGACCTAAGCAGCAATGTAGCATTATTGGGTTTATGTTGTGGGCAGGCAGACAGGCAGAGGGAACAGAGCCAGAAAGAGAACAAACGGCACCCACGAAGGTGAAGCAGTGGTCTGTGTGTGTGTGTGTGTGGATTCAGGAAATGTGGTTATCATACTGGGGTGCCTGACTACTGGTTCAGCCCCTGTGGTGCCAGCGATGTGACAAAGCTCCATCACAGCTCTCACTACATCTTGTTTTCTCTCACACCAGCAGAGAGAAAATGATCGTTTATGCAGAAAGAAACTGACTGCAAATGATCTTATTTTTCTCTGTAGGTCTCTTTGTTTGACGGCATTTAGTTGATGTCATTCCCCCCCCCCCCAGATATAAATGGATGCCCTCCCCTCCTTTCTACTGTTGTATACACTCTAACATCTTCATTGGCTGGCTCAGATCTTCATTGACTCTGAATTTAAATGAAAAGCAACATAGTTAGCAATGAGAAAATGTTATAAACATTTTTGAACATTCATGCTTGTTGGAAATTTTTGCTTGTCCTTGAAATTGATCAACAGAAATTTGACCCCTTTTTTGTCCCTCAACATAGATAATGCTTTACTACTACTAGTTTCATTATGAAGGTTTTTTATGTTGTAGGATGTTTGTGCAATAAGTCCATCACTTATTTCATGTTAAAACCAATCTTTCAAATACTTTCTTTGAGGAATTTAGGCAGAGATCCATCCTTCACCTCTAGATGGCGACAGATATGTTTGGCTTTTTTCTTATTGAATAGTTTGATCATTGTGGACCCACACACACAACGCTTGCACTCCCTCTGACTAAAGCCTGATCCTACATTCTGTGCGGCTAGACGTGCAGGAGCCAGAGACTGTCATCTGCCTTGGTGTTCATTTTTCTGGCGCTTCTCATGATGCCTAAAAGCACCATCACTCCAGTTGCTCTGCAAGACACTCTCTCATCCCCAATAACAACCAAAAAAAAAAAAAAACCTTGCCCCCTTTCCATTTGACTAGTGGTTCTAGTTTCTCTTTGTTCTGTGGCGCCGTCTATGTTGTTTCAAATTTCAGGTGCTGCAAAGCTTTGTGTGTGACTGTTGTGCTTGCATTAGCTGTGATTACATCAGTCTGAGAGCACACACTCATTGCAGGTAATTTTCCAGTGAATTGTAAATCAGTTAAGTTGAAAAGCTGTCAGTTTTGTCAATACCTCAAATCTTTCTGTGGAAAGGTTGATATGTATAACATAACTGCTTATTTTTATTCAATCCTGCTCACGTTGTTGAAATGTTGGTCTGCATTTCCCATCCCGTCTTTAAGTTTTATCTCTTGTAGCGAACAAGCACAAGTGCATGTTAGCAAGGTAAATGATAGAACAGTCACTATGAACATCTTTCTTATTTCGTATGTAGCACCATGATGTGTTTTAGCTCATCGTTTAGCTCTTTGGATTGCAACTTCCCTGTTTTGGTTCATGCTCGCTGCTCTCACAGCATCGTTTTCAACTCCAGCTGGGAGCAGTTTCCTGCAAAAAAAAAGGGAAACATCTCCAAAAACTGAGTGCACACATCCCACTCAGCCAGAAAGCAAACACAGTTTATGGCCAAGTACTGAGTAAAGCAGAACATTTAGTAGCTCAAGTCACAGATTTCCCTCAGGCAACAGCAGAGACAAAAAGTGGAGCCAAGCTAAAGTAAATATTCAATTGACATTTGTCAGGTGGGAAGAAACATGACTCCAGATGAATGGTAATGCTGCTCCATAACTGTGTATACAAGTAGCTATTTGTGTGCAAGTTCAGTATAAAAAGGTTCACTCAAACAAACCTGTAATCATTGATCCTACTTTAAATCGTATGTGAAGTGATTTGTGTCTGATGATGTTGATCCCTTTTAGCTGTTTTTGTTACCACAATACAGCAAAAGGAACTAAAGTTGGACCTTTAAGAAGACTTGCTTATATTTTCCCATGTTCAGGCCTAAATTAGCAACTTATCTGGCCAGTGATGGGCGTGAGGTAGTAAGTGTGAAGCTGATGGTCTAATGAGAAGAAGAAGAAGCTAACTATGTGGTTATTTGTGCATCTGCCCAACAGTTCACAATATGGACTTAGTAGATCATCATCAAGGCGAGCGTCACACAGTTTGAGGCTAAGGTCAACTTGGTGGTCGTTGGTGTCTCCATTGTAAATCAGCCACTTCCAAATTTGATGTCTTGAATAAAAAAGCAGTGAATTATTTCAGAGTTTTTTCCAGCAGCTAAACATAAAGAATAAATTAAATCTTCAAACGGATGTCTTTGTAAATGGAAGGAAATGACAGAATGAAGTGGGAACGCTGTATTACAGGTTGCTGAAGGCAATTTCAGTGCATTTATCATCAAAGACAAATCAGAGCGCTCCAAGTTTTAGGGAGGTTAGTTTCAACACAGAGATGGCAACTGCAACAGACTTGACCTCAGTTCTCCTGAAGTGTAAGTGGTGAGCCAAGGCGATGATGTTCGTATTGGATGGCAGAGTTGAATCCTTGGTTCAATGAAAAGTCGGCATCGCATTTCCCTCCGTCTGCGTCTCAGTTACCAGCGTCTCCTTATCAGTAGCTAGATCAGTAGCTGGCTTTAACATGGATGAGGTCTCCGCTCAGTTCCTTTAACTGCATTATAAATATCCTGGTGACTATTTTAATTCTTGTTAATGTATTTTTCATTTAGGCTTTTGCATTTTATGGCCAACAGAAGTTTATTGACAAAATATTTTTTTGGGAATCATTCAAAATGGTCCTCCATGTGTTTTAGCACCTATCAGATTCCCTCAGCTTCCTGCCATTTCTTTTTATAAATCACTTTGAGTTTATCATTTAAAGTTTATAAACCTTTATAAACACTATTCCCTGTTATAATTAACACAGATATATTCATGCTGCTGACTGATTTAAAGGTTCTTCCTAAAGAATATTACTTCATGGGTTGCTGTTTAATTAAAGAAAATACAATTACAGATGCATATAAATCCTACAGAAGTGTGCTGATCATTTAGGTTGATTGCTGGAGCTTCATGGCACTCTTGAGTTTTGTCTTGTTTTGATGCATCTACATGTTTAAACTAAATTGATTTAGTTGATATAAAAAATAAATGGAAAAAGTCAAATTTCTATATTTTTAGGCATTTTTATTTTTGTATTTTTCTCCTTTTGTAGGTGGTCTGTGGAGTGTCTTCACATTGGGTGGAGTTGGCAGCAAAGCTGGGACAGACCAGGAACACAACCTCTTGCCGTTATCCAATCAGAGCCTTCTGTTACTGCTGGTTCTAGCCAATCTGACAGATGGGCCTGACTGGCCCAACCCTTACCGCCAGGCTATTACATGTTTCAGAAATACACAAGGTGAATAATTGTTATATTATATATTATTATATCCTGCTGAACCTGTTTGTTGTATGATAAAGTCATCTTTGTCTCTAATGAATGCCAAATATCAGTGAAGTGTTATTTGGAACAATCTTTATAATATTCACCCTTCCTCATGTAGACACGTCTTCGCCGCCTGCAGAGCAACCTCACACTTTCCAGATCAACTTCAACAGCCTGTACACAGCTCTGTGTGAGCAGCAATGCTCCGACCAAGCCACTCTACTACTGTACACCCTGCTTCACCAGAACGCCAACATGAGGACTTACATACTGTCACAGACCGACATGGACAATCTGGTGGGTGGAGAAAGGATAAACTAACTTGCATTTCCTTCTTCTTGTCACAGTGTGATATTTTCAGCAAATTGGAAGCAGAAAAGAATCTCAATGTGACTGATGCAATGTTTGATGAAATACATTATGCTTTTATCCATGAATCATACGATCTTAGACCGGAGCCACAGCTCAGTGATCAGACAAAGATGTACGCAGTGGCAGCTGGTGCTTTTCAGTCCATGTGAGGCAGTGCCAGTTTTTCCTTATAACAGAATGGATGTGTGAAGGCATTTGCTGAATGAAGACCAATCTGTGGAGGCACATTTGTGGATTGTAGACTTACAAGTGAGGCTCTTCACACAGCTTGGTGGTATTGAATCAGATCAGGAAGTAGGAATGTCAAGAAAAAAATCTTTATTTTTATCTATTCATAACTAGCTAGCTCTGTTAAAGTGTCACCTTATACTGTCTGTCAGCCCCTTTAATAGCTCCTATACAACCTATCTTTAAAATATCTAAACTTAGCTTAATTAGCTGAGCTGTTGCTAATTAGCAGAGGTGGGACAAAGTCATTGTGTAGCAAGTCACAAGTAAGTCCCAAGTCAAGACTAGCAAGTCCTGAGTCAAGTCTCAAGTCAAGACAAAAAGTCCCGAGTCAAGTACAAGTCCTCAACACTGATTTTCAAGTCTCAGCCGAGTCAC
>JBAMIG010000020.1:7890474-7902569 GCA_037177335.1 Kiunga ballochi
CACGAGTCCGAGTCGAGTCGCAAGTCCTCAGTCAAAAGCCCAAGTCAAGTCACGAGTCCCATAAATGGGGCCAATTAGAGTACTCCATCTCTGGTTTTAACATGGCCAACAGAGATAACCCATCCCACCAGCATATTCCATATTTTCCGTGGGATCTCTGGTCATTTAAAACCCCTTAAATAAGTTCTGATAATGTCAATTATTTTCAGACGTCACATATTAGTAAAGAAGGAAAAAAGTGAGAAACTACTAATTTTGAGAAGAAGTTTGATGAGAATAAACCTTTTTTTCATCCATAAAAGCATTTTGACATCTGGCTCATCACCTCTCATCACCCTGACAACACTATCCTCACAGTGAAGCATGGTGGTGGTATCATCATGCTGTGGAAATGGTTTTTACTGGGAAACTGAATATGGCGATAGTGGATGGTGGCAAAAAGAAGGAAGACTCGAGGAAAATATACTTTTGAGGCTTCCACAGATTTGAGACTGGGCAACATGCGAGGGTTTAGGGGAAACATCTATGTGTGTAAAAACGATCAAGTCAAAACTAAGATTGAGAAAGTTAAGGATAAATTAATCCAATCCAACTTGAAGAGGCTGGAAGGTATTTTGATGTGAGGAGTGGGCCAAAATCCCAGTCGTTGAAGGAGCTTATAGAGACACCGGAGGAGACCAATAGCTGTAATTGTGTCAGACATTTTAAACATATTTTGCTCGAATTAATAAATAGAGAAAACAGTCTATCTTTCAATCCTAATAGAAAGTGATGGTAAGCAGAGTGGTTTTTCCTGAAGGGATATAATTCAGTGTGCCATCCTGCAGATGTATGAGTGATGTTTTCTAAAGGTTCTCCCCACGTTAGCGTGGGTTTTCTCCGGCTTCCTCCCATTGTCCAAAAATATTCATGTTAGTTTGATTGGTAAACTATAAATTGTCTATTGGAGTGCATGTGTTGGTTACTGGTTGTTAATCTGGTTATTTGTCTCTCTGTGATTCTCTTGTGATGGGCAGGCAACCTGTCCAGGGTGTACCCTGCCTCTCGCCCAGTGATTGCTGGGATGGGCCCCAGCTGTGACCCTTCATTGGATTAAGAAGTTTGGAAAATGAATGAATGTTTTCTAAAGCAGTGTTCCTCAATACAGGTCCTGCAGGACACACTGGCCTGGATGAAGATGAGGTGCAAAATAAAACTGTCACACAGACCAACAACAGAAATATTATTTTCACAGGATTTATTTTGAGAAAGACGTTTATATAAAAATGTTAAACAGTCATTTAGAAAGGAGCTGCTTCCAGAAAGGCTCACTTGAACATTTCTAAACATTAACACCTTTGGCTTTGAAAGCATGTGGGGGAAACAATGTCTGGTCTTTGAGATGAGATTTAAACATCATATGCACACTTTGCCCCTTTCCAGAGGGCCTGCGTGAGATGTTGACAAATGGAAGATAGTTTTTTTTCCACAAGACAATGAGATGAAAATGATCTGGCTTCTTCCTTTACAACCTAGGATTTTTCTTCTTTTTTTTAATTATGCACTGACATTTACCAGTGTGGGCGTTTTTTGCTCTTTCCTGACAAGATATCAGATGTGCAAGTGGTGAAAAAAAGTCTACCCTCTCTTTTTAATTAAAGTTGTCTTATTTTTATCATTCTTATCTTTGCAATAACTCGCTCCCTGTGTGCCATCTTCACCCTATTTTGAGCGCAGTGATTCACGCAGAATAAGCCGCCTTAATTGCATATGCATGACCCCTTGTCTGGAAGCAGTCACTGTACCAATAAATTTGAGTAAAGGCCAAGACTCCTATCTAGAATATTAATCATCCCTCTTCCTGTCTAATACTGTTTTACCCCACTGCATGTCCTCTCTCGAATTAGCTCTGCAGACCACTTGATATAGCTTAAAGAGGTTCTTCAAGCGATAGTTTTGTGTCTTTGGACTTTCATTCTTTCTCTGGCTGCAAGTAAGACAGATGGAGACCATTGTGGTTTGATTGCTGACATTCCCTTTTACATATAATCTAGCTTATTAGCCTAAACACAGGGAAATATTAAAAACTAAACTAACCACTGGTTGGAGCTTTATCTAAAGAGTGTTCATCAGACACTATAGGAATATCAGTTGCTTGGTCAGTGAAGGGAGAAGTATTTATTAAAATGATCACGTGTAGATCTTATGAAAAACTTCTCTCATTAATTAAACTTTGAAAGTATATTGATCAAATGGGTAAAAGTGTAATGAAGAAAACGTCCAAATGACATTCAGCAAAAGCTCCATAATGGCTTTAGAGAGCCAATCTAAAATAGACCAGTAGCCCTGCATACCGTCTGTAGCTTCATAATAAAAATATAATCCCCATATTGAGTATTTCCTGAAATGCCAGTTGAGAAACAAGGTAACACGTTGCATAATGCACAAAGAAAACAATCACTGATTTTATGACCAAAACAAAAACAGCATGAGCAAGAATGACAGGAAAGATGCAAAAGGTGGTTGTGTGGCCAACAATGAATATGATTATGTGGTGTTTTTTAATACTGAATTAAGCCATTTAAAATTAAAGTGGTTTTTTTTTTGTTTACATTGAAATATTCATTGTGAATTAAGGTTTGTTTGCCTTCTCTTGACTCTACTGATGGCTGATGTGACTCACTTACATCTACCAGAAATAAATAAACCACTTCCTGCTTCATGCTGTTTATTTTTACATAAAAAAAACACATAATCAACACAATTTTTGCTTTAACTTATATTTTTGAAGTAATAGCCTGATACATGCATCCTTTTTCCCAGCAGTAGAGGATGAGAGAAAAATAGAGAGGCAGAAGACAGAACGTAAAACGTACATATTAGAGTAATTAACTAATTCTACTTTAACATGCGAAGAAACAACCAATTTATGTCATTTGATTTTGAATTGACAAAATGGCCTCAAGGAAAAGCAGTAGAACTGGAGGAAACAAAGATTAGTGTTGAGCTTTCTTTTTGAGAGTGATGAGGATGGATATGACCAGGAATAAATGCATCAGAGGATCGTCTCGTGTTAGATGTTTCAGCAAGCAAGTCAGAGGGGCCAGAGTGAGGTGGTTTAAGCATGTGCATAAGAAGAATATTGAATAAAAGAAAGATGCTGAGGTTGAAACTACCAGATCGATATGAAGACCAAAAAGAAGATTTATGGATAAAGTGAGGAAGAACATAAAGTTAGCCAGTGAAAGAGAAGAGGGTGCAGAGAATAGGCTCAGATGGAGGAAGATGATTAACCGTGGCAGCCCCTGAAGGGAATAGCTCAAAAGTAAAGGAAGAACTAAATTCTCCTCTATGATCAGAGACCCAGAGTTAAACAACCTAGTGCAAAAAATCTTAGACCATTTACTGATTCACCCTTATAAAGCATCATATTAGATAAAGTCTCTGAGACATTTAGAAACCTTATTCAAAACCCTGTTGTTCACCATCTCATACTTCCTGCCTATATGTCATATATGTCATGGTAATAAATAGTTAAAATAGCAGAAAATAAATAGCTTTTTTTCTTTTAGATTTTGTTGAAGGCAGAAATAAAGATTTCAGATCTTAAGAATCAGACTTTTTTGCTCAGTTGTTCTTAGGCTGGACTTTCAATATTATATACTGAAACGCTGAAGCTATGAAACAGGATTTATCCCCTGTAGTAGAAAAGATGAGTCAGACTTTGGGTCTTCTCATATGTTTCATTTTCATCTTGACATTGTCAAACTAGTGACAAAAGAACATTTCTCCTATGCACAGAGCAACAGATTGTGAATTATTCTGTGAATAGTAGCAGTGGTGTTACATCAACACAATAAGGTTCAAAATGATCACACAAGATGTACTTAATTATGGAACCCTCCCCTTAATCATATAAAATAATCCATAACACATAGTCCATGGCTGGCCCATGCCCTGGTTGTTTTCATCAAAAATAAGCTAAAATAGGCTATGTGTCCCTACTCTAACACAATAATACACAGAAGCCCATTTTATTTTAAACAAAAAAACAAAAGGAGAAGTTCTGCACCTTTTTGTGGCCTAGATATCCAAACTTAAAGCAGACAGAGATGGAAAACGGTTAGATAAAGCTGTCTACTTCCTGGAGTCTGAAGTCTTGCACGCACACAAACACACACACAAAGAGAAAGGAGATGTAGGGAGAGGGGAGGGGGCAAAGTGTGACCGCTGCAGCCACTTCCACAATCCCACTGACAGACCTTTTCCACTGACTGATTGCTTCCAGACTCCGTTAAAAAAACGCGACGCAGTCTTCCCGCACGGTTTGCGGCTGCTGCGTCGCGCTCCTGCTCGGCGCCAGTGGGGGATCCAGGGGACAATGCGGGGGATGAACTACTGGCAACCCCCCATCTGCACATGCACACACCTCTTTTTTTTCCCCTCTGCACATCCCTGCCACCATCATTATCAACCATCCACCCCCCCATGCCCTGCAGCAGCTCTGTCACATTAACATACTGCTGACTGCACCTCCTCTCCGGGATACTGTCTGTCGAGGGAACTGGCTACCCAAAAACAAAGGCATACATAGTAGAAAATGTTTATTTCCGCTTTCCTGTAGTTATTTAAGTTGAGCTACAAGAATGTTTTTAGAGGGTTGCAGTCACAGACACTGAGCGTCTTTTAGAAAGGCTACAGTTTTTTCAGTGAAGGCCTGTTAGACATAAAGACAAGGAATTTGAGTGTTAAATATTCATAACCCACCTGCTTCCAAAATCCTGCATTAACAGTCAACACAAACAACTGCTGCTGTCATAACAAATAGCCTATAGATCTGTCAATGAGGACAATAATAAAGAGCAGAGAACCTCATAAAGATCTGCTGTCAGGAAATAAAGGGAATTTATCTTTAGATGATGAACTGTTTTTTTTTGCTGGATAAATTGGTGGAAAAGGTTTTACTGTTAGTTAAGACTGACACACAAGGGTCCTGGAAACCAAACGTCCAGAGGGCGGCAGCAGCGACTCCCCATCTGTGTTTCGAACCGGTGATGACAATCATTTTACCCTCAGTCAGGACTGACAGGCGCAATTTTCTTCAAGAACCAGAACTGCTATTTCCACAGTTTAAAATCTTTAAACTAGTTTAGCATCCAACCCCGACCACCTTGGGTCGCTATGGCAGCATTAGACTCATGACACAAGACAAAAAAAAAAGCAAGCAAAATAACTAAACTCTCCAAAATAAAGCTGTTTAAAAGATTTAATTTGGATCAGAAAGGGGCAGATTTGTCTTCTACAGAAAGTTTTTGCACATGAAACATTGCAGAGAAAGAAACCAAGCCTAAGTGATTATTTGTTTCTTTGACATAAATTTTTTCCGGGCTTATATTCATTAAATGATATGTATTCAATGTCAATATATCTAATTTTTTAACTTTTAAGTGATTTACAATGATGTTCTAGGGATGAATGGTACTGTGTTAGCCATAATGATATAGCTTACCTACTTCCCTTTTATTAAACTTCCTTTTTTTAAATAACTTTCCCCGTCTTGTGGCTTTTGTTTTTTTTTTTTTTATTTGTGAGTCTTTGCGTGTGCGCGCGCACTAAGGGCTCCTCCACTCGATCTGTTGTTTGCGCAACACAATCACATTTCTTTTAAGCGACAGGGTGTCTAGACACACACGTGACCGGGCGCGTCAATGCGCACTGGAGACTGGAGACGGAGCAAGGGCACCCAAACCATCCGCCTCATTTACAGACAGAGAGCCCTTTACCCCCCAACGAGATCACTCGTCGGCTCGCTTTCTTCCACATTCAGCCGCTGAAACTTCGTGCGCGAGACGAGGTTTTGGATTATTTCATATGAAGAGATTCGTTTGCTGAAATAGGTTACCAGACTCGGTGCCTGGACGCAAAACGAGGGTCTCTCTCGCTTTTCTGTCTGGCTTTACTAACGCAACTCAACTCGGAAGAGAGATTCAGACGTGGATTTGCTCACTGGGTCTGCGTGCGAGGATCCATCCAGCCAGCGGACCGCATCCTCGACAGAAGACTGTCATATAGAGACAATAAAGGATAAAAAAAGGAAAAAGAGAGCCCCAGTCAGCGTGGTGGAGAGCTGTTCTCTGTGCACTCGGATCAAGGATTTTGTGGATTAATGCTCTTGAAGACACGGCGAGCTTCGGTTTTCACGGGATAACCTAATTGCGATAGCGTCAAGGCATAATTAGGCCCCAGTTTGACAAATATCTACCAGTTTGTACCTTGGTCAAAAGGCTTTTATTTTGATCATTTTATTTAAAAAAAACTGCTTGTAGTGTGTTTTTATAAAGGTCAGTTTATAGGGCTGGGTTGCACATAACCAGCTTAAAACTGAACAGATTCCAGGTACACGCAGTCTGCTCTTTGTGGAGGTGTCGTTATGGTCAAGTCCCAAAACAGAGGAAGGTGATGGTAATTTATTCCCGGAGGAAAAGCTGACTGTCCCGTGAATCCTCACCGCATTTTTTTTTTTGCAGATCTAGTGTGCAGGAGAAAGCAACAGAGACTGGCGCATGCTACAGATTTCCTCTGCTTATCCAGCGCCCAGTTTTTCCAGCGTATTTTTTCAGGCTGCTTGTCACTGCCTGGACTCGGATCCCGGAATCTTCATGATTTGCGGACACCATGCTCGTTTTTTAGCCGGGAAACCCTCTTTTCGTCCCGCATGTTTAGGACCAAACGATCGGGGCTCGTCCGGCGACTCTGGAGGAGCCGTGCGCCCGTGGAGGGCGACGGGGAGACGGATAGAGGGACGCATGGCTCTGGGGGCTGCTGCATGGGCAAAGCGACAAAGGTGGCCAAGTCCAACGCAGGGTCGGAGGCTGAATTGAAGGCGTTGACCCACTCGGTACTGAAAAAGATCAAAGAAAAACATTTAGAGGTGCTTTTGCAGGCGGTGGAGTCCAAAGGGGGTGCCCGAAGCCCCTGCTTGCTCCTGCCCAGCAAATTGGACGCCAAAGTGGGTCAACAGTCCTACTCTCTCCCCATGCTGCTCTACAAAGTGTTCAGGTGGCCGGACCTCAGGCATTCCTCGGAGCTGAAGAGGCTGTCTTGCTGTGAATCCTACGGGAAAATGAACCCAGAGCTCATTTGCTGCAACCCGCACCACATGAGCAGGCTGTGTGAACTTGGTGAGCATTTTTTTTAATATTCCTGATTTTTTTCCAATTAAATGTCGTTTAACTCTCAGGTGGTGAAGCCTCGTGTTAAATCCAGTTCAAATGGAGCCACATTGACATAATGTCAAAGAGTTACAAGACTCCTTAAGGAGTAATTAGCCTAATTTAAATGACATCACCTCTGTGGTTTTGAGTCTCCATACGGTCAAACTTGACCCAAGTGCATGACAAGTGGTTCTTTTCATCTTAGTGAGGCCTGATTTATTCTGGCCTTTTTTTTTTTTCTTTTTTTTTTACATTTAAATTGATTGTTTTCCGTGTGTGTGCTTCCAGACTGTTATTAATTTGTATCCTGATGTTAAAACACACTGTGTATGCGCTTTAGAGGTGCCAAAGGACGTAGATTAGCAAAGCACCGCTTTCCAAACAAACAGGCCGGCTGCTATTTCAACATTTCATAATTGGCATTTCCAAAGTGCAGAGCGACTCAGCCAGGGCTTCACAGTCTTTCCACGGGGAAGTGTCCAGCCTCTCTCTCTCTCCCCCTCTCTCTCTCTCTTTGTGTGTGTGTGTGCTTGCTTGGCGTCCCGGGCCAAAAGAGGCCCGTATCTCAGTTTGTCCTAGACGCTGATAGTGGCCCTTCTGGCGCCAGGCGGCCCCCTGTTTATCTGCCTGCCAATGAAAGGCAATAGCCGCCCGGCCTCACTGCCTGCCTCTCCAGGCGGAGCTGACAGACACAAATCTTTTTCCCTGAAGAATGACAACTCTTATCATAAAGTTTAGATCTCTCCCTCGTTTTTTTTCTCCTTCTCATGCACTGTTTCTTTCCCCCTCTCCATGCAGAGTCTCCTCCTCCTCCATATTCGCGCTATCCCATGGATTATCTTAAACCACCAGGTGAGCATGACATGCATGCATATAACACACACGTTTCATTTATTGTTTGCATTTGGTTTGCGTTTTTATTCCCATGCCATTCACATCTAAAAAGCAATATAATATCCCTGAATGTTTATGTTGTTGTCCAGATTTGCATTACACAGGCATAGTCTTGCACTCTTTCTCTGCATTGCATGTGTGTGTGTGTGTGTGTGTAGGAAATGGCTCCACGTTATGTTGTGATTTATGATAGCTGTGGTGTGGCACGTCTGGCTGGCTGGCCAATTCTGTCGTGGCTGGCAGCCAGGGCAAGGCAATACAGAGTTGAGATACCAGCTATAGACTGACTGGCACATTACCGGGGGCAGTGTGCGTGTCTGACAGAGAGAGGGAGGAGGGGTTTGATTGTGTGTCCATCTATCTATTGTGGATCACAGCACTGAGAGAGAGAGAGACAGACAGACAGCAACCTGGAGCCAGCCAGCCTTTATCAGCTGATATGATCAACAGATTAAGGTTTAGTGCTTGTTTGTGTGAGGTGGGGGGTCACTGTCCACTCTTGTGTTGAGTTTCGGTGGATTTTAGGGAATAGGAGAGGGAGTTAAAGTTTTTTCGTACTCTGAAAGCCATGTGATTGCAAAAGTCATGCCCCACCCCCCCCCCCCTCCCTAAAAAGAAACTAATTTAAATACCATTTCTGTGCCGCACTCTGTTCCTACAAAATGGCATCGTGTTATGTTGTCGCCCATTGAGTCGATTGGGATGTGTGTTAAATTTCACACTAAAACCAGAATAGACTGCAGAGGAAGAGGCCGTTTCTTTTTATGCCCCAGAGAAAATGACAAAGTCATAAATGACTGCGTTGGACTGTAAAGCCCTCCATTTTTAATTATCTCAATCCCTCCTTTGCTTCTTTGCTCACTTACCCGTCTCGGTGTCCATCAATGCATAAAGAGCTCAGTGAGCCGACCAGCCAGCCGACCAGCCAGCCAGCCAGTCAGGAGGAGAAAGTGGCTTTCAGTGAGTGGAAACAATAGGAAGTCATTGCAGCTGCAGCTGTGGTTCTTCAGTACATCCCCCCTCGCACTGTCTTTGTCTTTTTTATTCAACTTGCTCATGCAATACTCTTGCACTTGAAAGAGAAGCTCCAAAAACTTAAATAGTGGCAGAAGTGATCTAAAATATTGTCAGTGAGGTCCTCTTCACCCTCTGGATGCTGCTGATTTTGTGGAACTTGTAGGTCTGGCGTGGCGTCTCCGAGTTCACCTGAGCGTCCAGTAACGCAAGGAAACAAGGCGGTAAACAAGAAACACATGCGGGATGCGGACAAAGAAAATGCTTAAACAACTCCTGTTACCACCATGTTTCCTCTCTCAAAGTGAACTGACACAACCCGGATCGTTGTGTGGGAATTAGATGTTGTCAAATGGAGCAACAAGTGCAGAAAAGGCTTTGATTTCTTATTGATCTGTGTTTTGAAGTGGTTTATGTTAAAGCCTTGTTTCAGCTGGAATTCAGGTCTCTATTTGCTTGATGTTTGAGTCCGTAACGCTGCAGTTGTGGCATTATTAAGGGAGATGTTTCCCGTCTGTCTGTCTCTGTATTGGCGAAGGAAAATGAAAGACATATTGATTAGACAGTGGAGCCTGCTGGACGGTTAGCTCATACAGGTTTGCTCATAATGCAAACGGAGGTACTCTTTCTCCTGCTTCTGCAGGCTATCATCCCCTTCTTATTACTAGAGGTTAGTTTAATTCATAAACTGTGTTTTCATTCACCATGCTGTGATGCAACATTAAAATTCCACATATTAGCTTCAAGAAGGCAATTATGTTATAAATGATTGCATGAAGCGGAAGAGCGATGGATTTTATGATGCTGCTTTTATGATGCCAGTGAGCAGGAAGTGGGGGTTATGTGTGTCAGGGTGCCTGTCCTGCTCCAGCAGCAGCGGTCAATATAAAAGCAGCCCTGGACATAAAACGCTACCTTGTTTCAGCTCTGGGGAATATAAATCACACACTGTTTGGCTCCTTCTTCCTGATGCCCCCTCAACCCTGTGGTCAGCTGTGAACTGTTGCCCGGGAGACCAGGGCAAGGCGTATTGGCAGCTAATGAAAGTGATGCAAGCCGGGTTTACGCTTGTGCATCTCTTTTCCATGACCACAGCAACATGGGCTGCGTCCAGGGTGGAGGGGAGTGGGGCACATGGTCAAACCGCTCTGGGCACTCCTTCGCAGGCTCTTTTCGGTCAAAATGGAGGCCTGTATGTGCGTACTGAATCAGGACCATCAAGATACATCCACTGTTGCATGTGGCTTCCATTAGAGAGCATCCAGGAAAAAACGTCACTTTACTGCCGTTATTCAGCCAAAGTGGAGGCGACTTCCACCGTACACTAGGGTTCGGTGGATGAGAGGTGTAACGCAGTGCTGACGTACAGCAAAAGGAATGTATTATTAGTGAAGCTACCAGCGCTTAGTCTGCTCCCAGCGGTGTGCTGCTCTACTCAGCGGTTCTGTTAGAGCCCAATCCAAGTGTCGTGCTGGAACTAGCCTTATATTAAAGGTCTGAGTGGGAGTTTAGCACTCAGATGCAAAATAAGGGCAAAGAAGAGGAGGAAGAGGAAGGGTGGGGGTTTGTTTTCTTTCTCTGTTTGCCATAAAAGGGATTTATAGTAGCTATCAGGCCGATGTAAGCTCCGGGTGTCTTACGGTTTCTGCAGAAATTGTATGGAACGCAGGTGCCACCGGCATACTTCCCTTCCTTTCGAGGACGTCTTTGAAAAGAGCAAGAAAATAATCAATTATCAGAAAACTAAGCCCCGGATCAGTCTTCTCATATTCGATTTGTGTGTTTGGTTATTGAGCTGGGATAAAAATGTCCGGAGTGAGCTCTCGCTTCGGTCATTAGCAGAAAGAATACAGCTCTTTCTAGATCAGCAGCTCATCTATGCAGAGAAGCAGGGCTCACGTTCCTCCCAAAGCAGTGGATTATGTGGGATTATCAGGGGTGTAAGAAATTCTCTGTTGTGAGTCTTCTGTGTGTGTGTGAGAGAGAGTGTGAGCTTCATCGTCAGCGTCTTCATTAGGCATTGATTTCACCCAAGTGATTGACGGCCTCACAGCTGCTGCTTTGCCGTCTCCCCTCACACATGCAAACGCACACAGAAACACACTGGGTACTAAGTCAAAGTGTCTCTTTCCATCTTTCCATTAGATTCTCCAGACTCTGGACCTTCATCCAGTGACACTAGAGGAACGACATACTCGGCCCCTGTGGGGCTTTCAGGTAAATAAAAAAACCCCACAAATACCTCTCCTGTTTGTATCTTTTTTTTAAATTCTTCCTCTATATAATTTTCGTCCTCTCTTTTCTTTCCCTTCTCCTTTGCATTCCTCCCTACACACACATCATCTCCCCTTCATACTTGTGATGATGAGGCAGTGATTGTGGGGGCCCCTGCTTCCCCTCTGTAATAAAAAAGCCAGTGAAGGAGGGTGGTGTAGTTCTCCCACATTCACATAAATTCCTCCCTCCTGGCTCTTTGAACAACGCTCCTCTCTTCTCCTCTCCCATTCTTTCTCATCCCTTTTACGTATAGTGTTGTAATGGAAGACAAACATGCTGGCCTGTTGTTTGCAGAAGAATATGCTGAGTGCATGTGGTATTGTTGGAGGGGGGAAAAAGAGGTTTCAACTGACATTTGAGTGTTTGTTTCGCTGTGTTTGCGTGTACAGGGGACGTCTTTGTAGATGGGTTACTCTCCTCTAGGCTCCGTGTGGATAAAAGTGAGACACAGGCGCCTTTATTTCTTCCAGCTCTCATGCAGGACATGTTTTGGGCTTCCTCAGCTTTTTTTTCCCATAATCCCCTTTGGCAGTGTCGCCTTCCTTACCCATGGCCCAGTCTGCAGGCAACAGAATAAGATGATGCTCACGAGAGAGAGAGAGAGAGAGAGAGAGAGAGAGAGAGAGAGAGAGAGAGAGAAAGAGAGAGAGAGAAAGAGAGAGAGAGAGAGAGAGAGAGAGAGAGAGAGAGAGAGAGAGAGAGAGAGAGAGAGAGAGA
>JBAMIG010000020.1:7909927-7921204 GCA_037177335.1 Kiunga ballochi
GTGTGTGTGTGTGGAGTCAGACAGAGGTAATGATTAACCTTTCCAGACTGTTTCTGGCCCTGAGAGTTGTACCCAGTCTGCCACCCCCAACGCTTCTTCTCAGCTGTCCCTCCTCCCCTCAGCCAAGTCCAATTGTCTCTGCTAGCGTGGCATCTGCTCTCTCAAACAACAGGGGAGCCAACACTCAGTCAGATCTGCTGTCTTTGGTCTAAAAAAACTGCTTTACACAGGAGGTCTAATTGATAACAGATATTTACACTTGTCTGGTTTGCTGCAGTTGCCCACCAACCCCCACATTCCTCACAGAACACAGGCTTATCATCCATTAAACACACTCTGAAGCAATGTGCTGTTTTTGCTTCCACTACATTTTTAATGTTTTATATCCACATCAACCCATACCGCTTGCTTCTTCCTGTTTCCTACATTGCATAAAGCGTCTATGATAAAGGGGATTTGTCACTATTATTAAGAAACCATAGACCACATTGTAGCTCTCCTGAGTGTCTGGCTTTGTAGAGAACAAACAGGAAAAGTCTTTATTCTGAATGGGGGTTGCATGTGGACCCCATGGGACAAACCAATATTGAACAGCCCAGCAGTAGACAACTGACTGAAGCAGAACAGAAAGGGTTGAGGTGACAGATGGCTGCAGGCTGTCAGCTAGTCAGCTTATCTCCAGCGAGGAGAGGGCAGAGACACAAGAGGACTGGTGCAGACAAGCAGGTGGGGAGGTAGACATCCAGCAAGGAGAAGGACATACACAGACAGGGACTACAGTAAGCATTCAGGTGCATAGGTTGACTGGGTTGACTGACACCCGGTGCAACTGGGACAACGGCACAAACACCTACCTAAGACACACCTGGAATAGTGTCGGGCTGTAAGCCGAGGGGCTCGGCGCCTCCCTCATGGTGGCGTTTTAAACATTGAAAATTCAGTTGAACGAGCCCTGCACTTAGAAAACGATGTGTTGCTACAGGGCCACGCAAATTATCGCTGTGTTTTTATAAACGTGTGTGGGGTGAGCGGCATTACTCATGTGATGTAAACTCATCTGCTGTCAGAACAAGCTGTGAACATACTCTTCACATGGCGACTCCCTGCGGACGGAAGAGCCTGGCCGTCTCATGTTCCTTCTGCTGATATGCAGAACAGAACAAGTTTGGCTTTGTTTACCTGTAAGAGACATTTGAGCTGGACAGAAACCTGTGGAAGCCATGGAGGCATGGATACTGAAGAACAAGTAGTTATCATGTGCTATACAAAGTGTGAGGCGTAATATAAAGTTAATTCAAGATATAAACTCATAATCAACCTTTTTTTTTATACGAGAACTGAATTTATGATGTTCTTCTTTACATTGTGTTGTTTTTTTTCTTTCACAAAAGCTCTGAACACTTATGGCTCCAGTGCTTTTCTTGCTGACCTTTTATCTCCCTTATTCTCATTTCTTCAAGAGAAGATGAGCCCACAAGACTTGTGAAACAGGGCAGTTAGTGTAGTCCTGAATAGCAGGGTGTTTTCAGGCTGCAATGACAGGCTCAGACAGGCAGCCGCTCTAATGACCTATGACGCCATGCTCTGTCTCTCACAGCAATAACAAACACACACACACACACACTCAGATACTCGCAGACAGAGCCCCACAGGTGAGCCCTACTGGCAAGTCTGTCTCCTTATGAACCATGGCTGTGCGTGTATATGTAAAACATGTAAGGATCGTAGACTGTCTGACATCTGCTTGAGACACACAAGACACTTTCTGCGTCTTATCTCGAAGATAAATTCCTCTTTTTCCTGCATTTAGTCCAAGGCAGATTGCTGGGTACTCTGTTTCCCGTAGCACCACACGAGGATGGATTTACGATAAACTCCCTGAGGCTTGGCTCGGTCCAACTTCAAAGAACACAGCCCCTCTTGTTTTATGGAAGGCATGCTTTCAGTTTTGCTGGCCCCGTTCTCTCTCCTCTGTTTCTGTCTATCTTCTCCCAGTGTTGCCTGCTCCCCCCTCCTCCTGTTTCTAATGAAGGGTAATGACAGGCCAGGCTAAGTCTGCATGGGCCGGCAGAGATCCTGCTGTATTAACGTTGCAGTTTGTCTCAGACGGGACCTTCCAAATTACCAGTTACATTCACAACTCCTGCCATATGAAAGAGGGAGGTTGAATGGGAAAGATGGGTGCGACTGAAATGACTCTAAAAAGGCTGTGTTTCTTTTTCTCTGTATATTAAACCATTCTCCAAACTTTCTCTACTTTACATGTCCTGCATATGCTGAGTTTGTCTAAAGCACGGATTGCTGGAAAGTTCATAGCAATGAGGTGATAATCCTAAAAAGTACAAGAGATGCTCAGCAGATCTGTAGAGGAAGCAAAGTTGCAAAAGTAACAGTCAAAATATGTGAGAGAAATTCCTTCTCCTCTCCACCCTGCCTCTTCTCTGTCTCTCTTTATTTCCCTTGCGCCTGACTGGCTCCTACTTTTCTGGCTGGGAGTAGCTGGGAGCCAGATTTCTGTGAAATAGAGATATGAAGGGAGAGACGGACGGCACGGGAGGTGCTGTAAAGGGGAGGGGGAGGAGTTTGGAAACTGGAGCATGGCCAATGCTGCACTTCTTTTACGCTCAGGGGAAACTTTAGACTGGTGAGGACTCGCTTGATAGCGATTCAGACACCATGGTTTCCAGAGTTAACGGCTTGCCGCACTCATCTGCTGAGCATAGTTTATGAATTTGTATGAAAGTCCTGCATCCTGGTGCTGCCACGGTTACCGTGGCCTCATCTTTGTCAGTCAGAGATGGATTTTAATTTCCTCCAGCAGGGTGAAGTATGTTGCTGTAGAGACAGTCAGGACAGCAGGTTGACGTCAGTACACTGGTGGCCACGCCGCTACAAAAATACAGAGAGCCAGACAGAAGATAAGCATTTAATGCTTAGATAAATATTGTACTGCATGTGGAAACTTGCCTGGCAGTGTCTCCGAGCTGATGTTCTTGTCTGAAGTCCAGGAATTCCAATATGGTTTTCCTGTATGGCAAAAATTGTGGATGACTATTTGGTTGGGTGCATGATTAAAGCAAATTCTATATTTCACAGATCAGGGATAAGAAAAAGGATGTGGAGATGTAGCACTGTTTAAGACTTAGATGACATATGATCAGAAGTCTTTTACTCATTTTTCCCATCTTTTCTTCCTCTTCTGAAACCATTTATTTTACAGCCATTTTCTCAAACCTAACATCTCCATCTCTGTTTGTCTCCTCTAGATTCCCTGGCATTGCAGGAGTCAGGTGAGCGGGCCCATTGGTGCGTGGTGGCATACTGGGAGGAGAAGACGCGCGTTGGGCGCCTCTATTCGGTCCAGGAGCCCTCCCTGGACATCTTCTATGATCTACCTCAAGGGAATGGGTTCTGTCTGGGCCAACTCTGCTCCGACAACAAGTCTCAACTGGTGCAGATGGTGCGGGCTAAGATCGGCTATGGCATCCAGCTGACGCGCGAGCCGGACGGGGTGTGGGTCTACAACCGCAGCTGCTACCCCATCTTCATTAAGTCGGCCACACTGGACAACCCTGACTCGCGCACACTGCTGGTGCACAAAGTGTTCCCTGGATTTTCCATCAAAGCTTTTGACTATGACAAGGCTTGCAGCTTACAGAGGCCGAATGACCATGAGTTCACGCAGCAGCCTTGCACAGGCTTTACAGTGCAAATAAGCTTTGTTAAAGGCTGGGGACAATGCTACACCAGACAGTTTATTAGTAGTTGCCCGTGTTGGTTGGAAATCATCTTCAACACCCGATAACAACAGCCTTCCTTCCCTTCATCCACTTTTTCTGTTCCCTTACAAGGAGACTTGACCCAATTTCCTCTGTTTTTTGAGCCAGAGGCGAAAAAGCAGAAGAGAAGGATTACGAAGCAGAAGAAAGTTTAAAATCCTGATGGACTTTGTTTAACAAATGACTGAGATTTAATTAAATAAGAAGTGAAAAATGTATTTTATGTTATATATAAATATATTATTAATTGTAAATATGAAGACGTTTTATATGCATCATTATTTATGTATTGTGCAATGTGTTGATGAGAAAAGAAAATAAGATGCACTTTGCTTAATATAAATGCAAAACAAACAAATGCCAAAATAAAAATAAAAAATACAGTTAATACGTCTTTGTTTGGTCAATTTTCTATTTTGTGTTGATTTCATTAGGTCTTACCAATGTTCTTGTTCGTGCACGATTTAAACCATGCTATTAAATCAAATCCACATGTCAGTTTTCTAACAAACTCCTAATTTTGACCTCATTATAACCCAAGTCAACACTGATTTAACTTTGTGTTACTGAGGCGCTTTGATGTCGTGCTGCAGATCTTAAAAGCATTTTCCTCCAAGACAAAAATGACTCAGACTGTGACAGAGCCATTATTCACTGTCGCTGTTCCTACACACTCCTTATGCCCTGTCCTTCTTCCTCTCCTGTCATTAACTGACTTATGACATCACAAACAGGAAGCAGTAATGACAAAATTGAGGAACCAATAAAGTCAACGACGGGTCTGGCTTCCTGTAGGAGTTGCTTCATTTAAAAGGCTGATGAGAGAAAAGAATATCATGTTTTATGTGTAATTTTACACCACACCTGAGGACATTAGGAAGTGTTAGAAAATGTCCTGGAAAATTACAACTTTGCAAAGGAATCTTGGATATCAAAGGACTGCAGCGAGCATGTTAGAAATGCTGTCCTATTTATGCCTGTTGTGATATCTAAAAACAAGACAAAACAAATCTCCTGACAAACATATTTGTGTGTGTGTGTGTCTGTCTGGGCCTTGTCCTGTTGCTAGTCAGATGGGTGTCTGTGAAGAGGATTACTACAGTAAGCCTGCTTTACCCATACAGTCTCAAAGCCCTACATTCACAAGACCCACTTTCCATGCCATCCACCGTCATTCTGGGCTGTTCAGGAACTGACTTTAACTTACATAAAGCCGAACTGCAATAAATAAAACAGATTTCAAAATTTAAAATGTAACTTGCAGCTACATAGTTTGTAGCTTTTTGGCATTTCCTTAAATGATATTCCGTGATACTCTGGCATTGTCAGGAAACCTCCCAGGAAACATTTGCTTAAGGATACATAATCATATTCTCTCCCTTAACATTACTGCAAACAATGGGGCCTTCCACCAATGAAAATTTTTTATTTGTGTGCTTATTGTAAAACCCAGAAAGAAAACTGCCAACAAACACTTTTACCAAATATTGTCTTGATCAGGGGTGGCAAACTCCAGTCCTCCAGAGTAAGGAGAGTCCCTGCTGCAGCACAGCTGACTCAAATCCATGGGTTATTAGCAGGCTTGTGCAAAGACTGCTAAACAAGTCTGATGTGCATCAGATGTGTTGCAGCAGGGAAACTAGCAGGAATGCGGCTCTTGAGAACCCCAGGTAGGGATCTTTTCTCTTTAGTATGATGCACATAAAACTCATGCTTGTCTGGATCTCTCCTTAGTAATCCCATCCTCGTTAATACAACTAAAGCGGCTCGGTGCCTTGTGTGTGAGCTTGTATGTGCTTGTGGCTTTATATCCATGACCCATGACTTCCCTCAGACAGGGTGACCTCAATTCAATAATTCCATTAACTACAGAAATCTCCCATATCTCTGATACCATGTAAATGTTCTTTACATGTATTTGTGAAAATTTCTAGGAAAAACACTTGAATCATTTTAAGTGCAAGAGGTCATTGTGCGTTTTTACATCTGACTACTTTTAAGAAAGAGAGTAAGTTCTTGACACTGAGAGGACAGGAAGTTGAGGATAAAGGCTTTGCTTTTCCCATTATTAGGAGGAAGTATATTCAAATGATTTGATGGATAAAAATATTAAGACTTTTGGAGAGTAAAGTAACTCATCCCCTCTTCAATAAAGTCAAGCTAATGGAGGAGGTGAAATAGCACCCCCTATGTATAAAGGCCTGTACATGCAACCCTTTTGTACTCGTAAAGAAGTTAGCATCTCAATGTTGTTTGTCAATTAAAATGATTTAACCAATGAATTGATATAAAAAAAAAACAACCAACCAATCTTAAGCTTTAAAACTTAATAGTAAGCATTTTTAATTGTAGCAATAACTGGGAAAGTTACCCAAGGAGCTATGTGAGGGCCTATTGTGCCATATAGCTACTGCTACACCATCTCAGGAGGAATGCTTTCACATTACCTCTGTTTACATCTATTGTTGCCTTGCTAGAGTTAGTTTATTCAGCTTGTCTGGTGATGAACAAAAAAGTTGGACATAGAACTTGTTAAAAGTAGATGGCCCTCACCGGGCAAATAGCATACAGATGTGCAGATTAGCTGTTTAACAAGCAGTTATATTGTTGCACCAATATAGCACCAAATGTAATGAGATATGTCTTTACTTCATAGTAACATGAACTGAATTTTATAAGTCACTTTTTTATGAATAAATTAGTATTATATAGACCTTTTGGTGTATTCTAATGTGTTTTAATATTACAGCTCACTGAAATGTGTGTGTGCGTGTATGTATGTATGTATATATATATATATATATACATATATATAATGTGTGTGTACACAAGAATGATACCAGCAAATGAGCTAGTTACAGAGACTTTTTTTTTTTACATTTCTTTCCTTGAAAATTTAGTTCATTTATTGTCATTCAAAAGAAGGTACCAGATCCTTGTGTAAACCACTAAAATAAATAGTTTGGTTTAAAACATGGTTTTTCCTTGTTCCTTACAATGTCATTTAAAGTATACCTTCTGAACCCAACTGCACATAAATGCAGCACAGCAGCTAATGCACATGTACAAATTACAAAATTCTCATAATGTCATGCACAAATAAATGTAGAAATGAATGTTTTTTTTTAGCATCAAGTTCTATCTTGGTGTTAAAGAGTTTTGAGGATATTTACTGTATATTTATCTGTCTAAAAGTTCTAATTTATAGTGCAGTACTTGTGATTGTATGTAGCAGATACACATGACAGGAACATTTTCCTGGCTGTTCTGGGCATATTAGAATGATATCTTGTCAATTGAAAAAAAAGAGTATAGTAGGAACGGACACTTATGAAAATCTAACTGCATTGAACTATATTTCTATGTTCAGTGAACTGTACTTCAGTGCCCTCCTTTTTTGCAAGCCTGAACAGAACACCTTTTGAGTACCTGACGTATCTGTTGACATTATGAGGTGCAATCTTGTCTTTATAGAGACATGCTTCCAATATCTTGTTTACAGATGTGTATGTGTGTATGGGGGCTGTAAAGAGGACGCCCCAGGCCTGTCTGGGTGGGGTTAGTGGTGACTGTTTGGCTTGTTCAGGGTGTGTGAATGTGCCATGACCTTTTCATGTCTGGGATTACAGCAAAGCTAGATGATGTGATGTTTAGAACGACATCCTCGTTGCAAGAAGGTCACTGGTTAGAGCCTCGGCTGCGGTGGGATTCTAACAAGTTGCCTTTGTCTTTCCCCCTTCTTCCCCTCTGGGTATTTAAGCTAAATTCTCTGGAGGAGTGAGTGTGAAATGGTTGTTTAATAGATTAGCAACCTGTCCAGAGTTTATTCTGCCTCTTGATTGCTAATTTCTGTGATAGTCCCCAGCTTCCGGAGTCCCTGAATATGTCTAATTCAGTAAAAATGTAAAAAAAAAAACCTCCCTGTTTTGGTTGTTGATTTGCTTAAATGTGATTCATACGAAATTGCATTAATACTAGTGCAGTATTTCTAGATCTAAATGTCCATATATTTGTTTATCTCTGTATTATTTTCTTTTATCCCATGTCTGCCCACGTAAATAAACATTTTTGAAATAATTTGTTTTGCACATGAGCCTGCATGTGAGGATATAACAAAGTCCTGTCCTGATAGACACAAAGGTAGACCCCCATCCCCCTCTTCCTCATTCTTGGGGGGGAGGAGATGAAACAGACTGTCTAACTGCCAGCTCTCAACATGTGGGGGGCTGGGGCTTGGATTGGAAAGAGAGGTTATCATGGCGATGGCGTGGAGACAGTCTAGCCATGTTTACAAGCTGGAAGAGTCAGTTGGGGGTTTATAGAAGAGGAAAGTCACTTCTGGCATTCATATGCTTATTTAGCCTAGACATGGCCTGCAGTGATGTTTTTATTTTACCCCGAGACTTTATATTAAATACACACGACGGGTGCACATATTTTGTGGCCAAAGTACACACGGACACGTACATGAGCAATGTATGTTACACGCAAAGAGGCTGCAACTCTAATTTCAAAGTCTTTAAATGAACTGTGCTCAATTACCAGATATGGTTAAAGCTGACAGCAGCATGAATGCAACTTGCTGATAGTCATTAAAAAAATTCTCAGGGCCCAGCACTTTCCAAGTGATGAATTTTGAGCCAATATTGATCTGCTGCAAGGAACAGTCACTCCCAGAACTACTTTTCAGTGCACTGTGTGCAGTTTTAATTAAAATGTGTGCGTGTAGACAAATAATCATCCTCCATGCATTTAAGGCATTACATGCATTTGCATGTAGGCATGGAACAATGCTCATGCAGCTCCTACAGGCATTCGAAGGAAAGTGTTTTAATACTGATGGCAATGTTCCTTATGCTAACAGTGTGCTTGTTATCATAATAATAAAAGTGTTATTTGTTCAATACTATTAAAAATAAAGATGCTTTTAATTCACCTAACAGTTGCTCGCTAGTCAGGAAAACACTGAGACCACCCTGAACTTGTCGTGATGGGTGCTTGGACATTCAGATACAGCTGCAACAAATGGTTTTGTCATGGTCAGTTAATCAGCAGATTAGCTGATCTATTTTGTGTCATGATATTTCATCTGTCAACACCAAAAACAACAGGTCTGCAGATGATGTATGTCTTTTCTAGTAATTCTTTTAAGAGTTTCTCCTTATTCCATGCATAAATTGGAAAAATAACATTTCTGTCTAAACTTCAGCAAAAAACCTGAGTGATGGAGTCACTAGAAAACAGTGAACCCAAACAAATCAGGCAGTTGTGGTCAGTTTTAGGTACAGCAAACATCACATTTCCTCCACAGAAAATTAAACTAGTTGACTTGGTTTATTTTGTTCTAGTAAATATCAAGCTATAGATAAGATCTCAGACAATATCTAATGTAATCTTTAAGTGAGACAGTTGCAGCATCTCCCTGGCACCATTCAGTCTCGCACAACCTTACCTTTGAAGTGTAAAAGATAAACAAGCCCAATCATATCAATAATTTGTCATAAATTCATTTAATGCTCTTTTTTCCCCTATTCTTTCCTTTTCATTTAAAAGATAAAACAGAATGAGACGATGTTTGATGAATATTTAGTGATATTCCACCCCAAATCTGTCTTTTTGCTACAACATGGTAAGATGCAAAGATGCAGCAGCTGCTCTGTCTGTAACTGAATTTTGTTGACTGTTTGGACATCCATATTCCTCCCACCAATTTATATATTATTCCTTCTACACTCCCACACATCACATCCCATTAAATCATCAAATACATCCCCCATCTCTGATGCCCCTCTCATTTTTATACTGTATGTGTGTTATTAACTCAGTAAATCAGGAGAAATGTCAACGCACACGCTACACATAAACTATGAAAAATGATTGATGAGAGCAATATTGGCATTACACTAGTGTGTGATGACAACAGTATCCTTTTCCTTTTCTTTTTCAATTACATTAACCAAGACAAGCTTGCCTTTTCATTATAAATCGAGCCGTTTTCTGTACTATTGGGCCTTGCTCTCTAAAGCTGTAACCCCTCATGGAAGAAGTCAGTAGATGTTTGACCCACTAAGAGCAGCATATAGAAACACCTCCTTTTTACAAAGTTAAAACTCTAGCAGTGAGGAGCTACTCCAGTTCTGTTCTTTACACACACACGTGTCATAAATTGGATAAAGAACTAGGCAACATGTGGCCTCACAAGCAGCTGATTGGGTGTCTAGCCGACCGTCTGTGACAGCATTCTTTCCAGCAGGAGGGATAGGCATGAGGCTAAACCTACCACTTTACTGCTGCTCTCCTTGCAGTTTGGTGTGAGGTGACAAACGCCATGTGGATTACAGCATTTCTGGCATTTTACAACCAGGTTAGCACCACAGCGGCAACACAAATCTCACCCACAGCTGAAGTCGTTATCAGGACTCTAATAAAGTTGTTGCATTATTTGATATACAAATAAGAAGTGACAGGAACAAAAAGAGGGGACTTTAAAGAAGTGCAGGTGAATGGAAATGAACAGTTGGTTAAAATGGGACTATAGATATGCTGGATGTGTTGGTCTCTGTGTTTATGTGCTCTTGCTCTATAATGCTGACTTTATGAGATTCCTGTGTGGATTGGAGTAAATGAGGGCTAAGGAATTTGAGTGGAGGGTAATCATAGCAGACCTACAGGAGTAACCAGATACCGCCTGCCAGACATCAGAGGAATGGGAATACCTCCAACCCAGACGTAGCCCCTCCACTAAGAGACACTTTGACTATAACGGATCCCATTCACCTCCATTAACCCACACCAGACTCGGTGTTAAACCTCCTCTTTTATTCAATACATTTGTCCTTCTAAAATATGAATATGTGACTACATAGATGTTTATAGGTGAATATTTTAGTAAGAAAACAGGCAACCACTCTTTTACATACGCTGCAGCCTGTGGAAGCTGCTGTCTGACCCATGCCATACATGAAATATCCCAGACATTCCTAGAAAGAAATACAATTTACCATATAGATGCTCTTTTAATTTTACTAATGTGTATGTATCATATTTGTTGTTGGGACAACATTTTTATTTCTAATTTCTTTACGTGAAAAATTGAATTATTTTTAGCAGAGTAACCTGCAACGCCACTGGCTTGTTCTCACATGCAGCTTAGGTTCCTCACTTTAAACATCAATGGAAGTGTGTCTGCTGCCATTTCTTTCAATTTTTTTATGTCAGATTTGCTTCATGACTAAATGGAAATCCTGTAAGACAATGGGAGTGCACAACCACCAGAAATGCAAGCATCAGTCACTCCAGTCACCAAATGCATCAAAATACAGGGAATCTTGTTTCATAACTCCAAACCTACAGAAAAGAATGGATTGGTTTGCTTTACAATTTAATAATAAATCACACAAAAATCCCTCTTTTTTTTTTTCCCCTGATAGGTAAGCCCTAACAGGGTGGAGGAAACTGTTGTGTATACAAAGAATATTCATACAAGAGACACGTTTGA
>JBAMIG010000020.1:7944540-7978264 GCA_037177335.1 Kiunga ballochi
TGTGTGTGTGTGTGTGTGTGTGTGTGTGTGTGTGTGTGTGTGACTGATTGTTTCTCTCTGTGAAGAACTGGCTGCCTGTCCAGGGTGAACCATGTCTCTGTCATGCCCAGTGATTGTTGGGATGGGCTTCAGCTGTACTTGTGACCCTGAATTGGATTAAGTGGTATGAAAAATGAAGGATTGAGTTCCAGCAGACTTGCACGTTTCTGGGAGTTTGTTCTACATGTGAGGAGCAGAAAACTGAACCCTGCTTCTCCAGGGTTGGTTCTGACACTGGGAACAGAAAGTAGATTTGATCCTATTGGCCTGAAGGATCTATGTATATGATGTGTTCATTCATGCTGACCCCCCTTGTTTGAAAAATATCCAGGCAAAAATCATCTAACTCCAAAATAATAAAGCTTTTCCAAATCTGCAGGAGAAAACAACTATATTTCCTTAAGAAGGTATTCCTAAAGTTTTTTTTCACCATGAGTGTCCAGCTCCGGCCCTTGAGGGCCACAATCCTGCAGGTTTTCCATGCATTCTTGGTCCCACACAGCTAAACCAATTTAATCAGTCGTTATGCTGAACTTAATTGATTTTTGGACAAATATTTAATGGAAATCAGAAAGCATAAACCTTTAGGACAGCGGCCGTTGAGGACTGACTTTGGGCACCCGTGCATCATATGATCTGTTATAACATGATGCATTTATGCTGCAAACAAGGACTTTCTGTTGTCTTTCTAAAAAATATATATATCTAAGCCTTTTCTGTACTAATCTCTTCAATTATATCATCATAAATGATTAATCTGAGTGTATTGACACTAATTAACTGTGTCAAATGACGACAAAATAAATTTGAATGGGTTTGACTCTAAATCTTTATTTAATAGGAATAAGGACCTAACAGCAGAGATGTGAGTTTCCTCTCATTTATTTGGGTATTTGTTACCATGCTGGGAAAGGTTTTCCACAGTTCCACTTTGATTTCTTCTCTCAAAAACAACCCCCACGTTTATACACAAAGGTGTAGTCTCAGTTAATCATCCGTCTACATACAGCAGACAGACAGAACCATAAGACTGCATGTGTAACGGAGCCCTACTGTGCCCCGGGGTTTTGACATTATTAAGAGTAACAGAAAAAGAGGCAGCAAAGCAAAGAGAAGAAAAAAGGATGTGAAGAAAGATGGAAAAAAAAAACAAGAATAAAACTCATTCAGCATTTGTTTGATTGCAAGATAAAAGACTTTAAAGCAATTAACCTGCTGGAAGAGAACCAGACAAAAATAATGAAGCCGCTGTAAATAATTTACACACTGGCCAATTGTTTTATGCTCATTAATTCACTTTTAACCGTTTGGCTGTTCGGAGACTTCAAAGCTCGGCTCCAACAAGCAAACCAGAAGTGGTGGTGCACCGCTACTCTGGCAACAATACTGTTAATTAGATAAATTAACTGAACTCTTCTCAGTGCCACTGTATGGATGCTGTCTGCTCTCTTTCTTGGCGTTGAACTCTGGCACATTCATTAATACTTTCTGCGGAGCAGGATTTATAAACTATGTTGTTTTTATGTGCATTAATCCTTACTTGAGTCACTTCAGTGTAAAAAATGCTTAAATTTACAACTCTGCTTGTGACTTTCTGGCACAAGCACTCGCAGCTGACTGGCAGTGCTGCCATTCCTCACCCAGCTGTGTAAGTTGTCGCCATAGCAGTCAGCTTATTACTTATTATTGTAAATATAGTCAAGCAATCTCAGGAGTAAAACAAATCAAATTTAATCTCACTGAATATTTCTCTTGTGCTTGTATCCATCTGTTTTTACAAACAACTTCCATTGAGGTCTACAGAAATAATAAAGAGTAATAAAGTTAAAAGTGAGCAAAGAACAGCAATACCTCTTCCTAAAGGTGCCCAGGTGGGCATAGCGTATCATTTTAGATGTGTGGGCTGTGTGTGGGCTCTGAGCACGTACTGCTGCTCCTAAAATGAAGACGGTTGTATCACAAGTACTGTTTGATTCCTGTGATTCAGTGTTCACTAAATTGTTCACTCAGCCATAAAAGGAAATGAGGAACAAAAGTGGAGCATCCTGAGATGCAGCATCACTAACAGACGGCCCACGGTGATGACTGAACGTTGTGGGCGTGTTATGCTCACCGACCGAATTCCCTCTGAGTCACATATCAGATACTTACACACTGCCAGTAAGGGGAGAGTCTGCGCCCTAATAGTTATATTTAAAGGTTTACTTACCAAATATGTCCTTGTCTTTTAAAGGTGCATCACGTTTACTGAACTATTCTGGTTCTCAAACCTCATTTTGACCTTTTATTGGAGGAGTTTCTTCATATATTGCAGCTCATTGTTTGATTTATAACTGGATCTATGCATCCTCAAGTTACCTATATGTTTTACTATATAATTAAATTAAATGTATCTGAATAGCACATTTCAAACCAACCAAAGCAGCAATAAAACATTAATATGAAAAATACAGAGTATTCATGATAATAATATTAATAATAAATAAATGATAGTTTTTAAAATATTAACAACAACCAAATCCCTTGAAAAATAAATGAGCTTTAAATTGAGTCTTTAAGATATTTATGGCAGCTGAGTCTTTTAGACAGGAAGGCTGTTCCAAAGATTCGAAGCAGCGACACAAAACGAACGTTCAGGAGCAAATGATCAGCAGATCTCAGACGTCAAGTCGTGCTGTGCAGGTAGAAAAGTTTTACTGTGCAATGGGGAGATTTTTCAACTCAAAGGGATATTTTCCTGAAAGGCTAAATGAGTAGTGACATGAGGACAGGGCTGGCTTATGAGTTTGTAGCAGTAAAGACATAGTGGACTGAGAAACATCTAAATAAAGGGAGTAATGGAAATCAGTGCTGATGTTAAACATAAACTACTCTAATGAAATGGAAGAAACATTTGGCAAAAGAGTTGTGTTTATTGAGTGCTGAAATAAAATCTAGAATAACTCTGCTGGTTAATAGTAACAGAAAGACTGGCCACAGAATAACCTGTTTTGTCCTCATTAGACTGAAAATAACTGTTTGCCATCTTGCGTTTGACATCACGAGGCATGCAGTAATTGAATGAACCAGGATTTTCTGGATTTATAGTGAGCTGCAGTTGCATCATCAGTATAATAATGGAGTAAAAATACTGTGCTTTCAAAAAACAGAAACAGGCTGAAGTATCAGTGTGATTTAAAATAGATCACTGAGGAACTCCACAGTTTAGTTAATCATTTACCAAGACAGAAAAATCCATCTTCATACTTCATAATCTACTTCAAATCTTTACAAATCACGTTTCTTTTTTGTAAATGCTTGACCAGGCATCTTTATTTCCATGACGACCAGCTAAACAATGTATTTCAGACATTATAATTTCTGAAATTAAATGCAGGGTATGTTTCTTTCCTCTGCCTTATGGATCTGATGGACAGCAACTCCCATTCAGAAAAGTACAACCCTAAAAGATGGAATTGTGTTGGGATACATCTCCAAAATAAAAAAAAGGAATTAAAAATGCAACCATTTGACAAGTATTTGGACCATGTGATTCAGTTGGAAAAATGTCATGCCCAATTTGAGTTTGAAATGAAAAACTTGCTGTCCAACCCTGTGTTTCTTTTTATTGTACATTTTATGTTTGGGGACAAAGAAGACCATCAAGCTGTAGTTTGAGGAGTGACAGTGTTTCCCATCAATCTTTAATGCGGCATTATGTCTTCTAAGGCAGTTTAAGACATCCTCTTTTGTCCTTCTTTCATAATATGTCAAACTTTTTTCAGTGGGTCATGTCTGGACAGCAGGAAGGTCCGACATTTTACCCTGGAGACATGCAGAATGTGGTCTAACTTGCTGGAATGATAAATGGCAGTGTAATGTTTGCAGTACTGATCATTTCTAAAAGAAATTGATGATAAATCAGAGGAAATTTTTTTCTATTTCGTCATAATGAGCTCATCTCAGAGAGAGTGCCATTTATGGTTTATGTTTTTTTTTTATTTAGCGTAATGTTTAATTACATTTGTGGAGGCAGTGACAAACTGCATTAAGAAATAGTGGTTCTTAGGGGTTAAAAAGCCTATTCAGTAAGTTACTTATAAATATAATGGCCGTGAGACTTGGAAGCTCAACACACCCCATTTCCACCGTCTTGCATCCAGTTCAGTCTCCTGTGTGTTCTACTGAAGGGCTACTTCTGGGTGTGTGTAGTTTTGAGAATGTCTCACACAGTGTGTGTCTTTCCTTTAGGCATATTTCTGTACAAGTACAGAAAGTCCATTTCTGTTTCTCCATCTATACATGTTTAAAACACGCTTCTGTTTTACTTGTAAATATAAATATCCTGTACATGGAAAGAAAGAAATGACAACTTTTTGAGTCTGCTTGAAATATTTTAGGCATTATTTGCCAGCTCTGCAGAAGGAAAGGTAAAAACGAAGGGCAGATATTTGCAGAACTATTTAGAGGTCCAGCAGTCGTCACAGTCTGGTTTTGTGACCAAAATGTCGAACTACTAAGGAGCTTATTCAGGATGTGATTACTAAATAAGCACATATGCACTTAATGGATTTGTTGAAGTCTTTTACAGCAACAGTCCACCTAGTTTTGTTCTGTGTGGATGTTATTATGCTATGAAACAGTTCAAACTGTGATAGCAGATAGCTGTAACACATTTATGTTGGATTCACTATGAGTGTGGATGAGTTATGTTCACTTTGTGTGCTGGAAATTTGTTTGCAGTTATTTTTTTTTTCCTGTTAACAGTTTCTTGAAAGTCCTTACGGCAAAGTTGTAATTTGTGATTTGCCTTGGCTTGGCTTTCCAGTTGCATGTGTGTGTAATCAGTGCCAAAAGCGGCTGAAGGAGAATCTGCACTTTTACAGACAGAGCCGTACCCTGTACTGGAGTTCATGTGATCCCCTGGCCGTGCTCTGAGCTCTTTTATGTGTGTGTTTACACACGCAGTATACTAGGAACACGCCTTGCACAGCGTGCCACCTCACAAATCAAAGGGCTGCTGGCACGCATGGCCTGTAAAAGCAGGAGAAGGCAGACAGCTGCTGCAGTTAGGATGAAGACACACTCAACGTCAGTTCTTGCTATCACTGCTCCTCATTGCTTCCTTTGATATATCATCTCAGACTTCTTACTTATTTATTTATTTATGGTTTCTTCAAAATCCAAAATCCATTACTTCACTCTCCCTTTAGGACTTTCTCACTGTCTGTCACAGAAGTTCAGGTTGCTTAGCAACAGGGTCATGCTTGTCGCAGCGTGTTTCCACATTGACAGTCGCAAGGCGGGATCCTGGCAACAAAGACATCAGGTGTTGCTTCCCACTGTTTGTCTGCGGACACTTTCATCAACCTCCAACGGCTGCGTTGTGTGTGTGTGTGTGTGTTTACAGTATATGTGTGTTTGCTTCTGCTCCAGTGAGCAGCACAGGCTGAGCGGATGCTACCCATGTCCCTTTACCATCTCTAATTATGGCGTGCACGTGTGGATGTGTGTGTTTGTGTGTTGATTTCTGCCTGAGTGATCAGTCGCAGAGCGCAGTTCACAGCGGAAGCTTCGCTCATGCCGGCCTGTCAACCACAAAGAAAGACACACTTCTGGGTGGCTGGTCTGGTCAGGCTAGAAAGTGGTGCACACACACACACACAGACTCATTTAGTCTCTCACACATCACTGCTCATAGATTACAGCATTTAGCTGAGATGAGCCTTAAAAGAGAGATAGAGACACATAAAGAAGGAATGATCCAATGATTTCCCTCCATGCTATACTCTGCAGATATACCTGCACTCTTATGTTTCCCCTGTATTTACCTTTCATTTTATAACGTTGCTCAATTTTAAAATTATTTTCTTACAGGTGACACCTTCAACTTCCCTCTGTTGTTACTGGCAGCATGCGGACGCTGCAGGCAGCAACACAGAACGGCCTACAGCAGCACACCTTTCCACCAGGCCACTGGGACACAAGAGCAACAAAGACATCATGCATCCTCTCCTGAAGGCAAGCTGTTTTAGGACTTGTGAAATAGGCACATTTCACACGACATTTTCCCATTATTCATACATTATTCATATAATTCCTTTAAAGATGGTGTATTGCATTCACATGAAAAATTGCTGATAGAGTGAGTTTGCCACACAGCCCTAATAGATACTAGAAAATTATACTAGATGACTAGTTTGGTTATTCTGGACTTTTCTAATACTGTAACGGCGGATGGAATTGCTTTTATATTTATCACTCACAGTAAATGTGGATTTGTTAGCAAAAGCCAAGGAAATTAAGAGATCTGCAGATAAGCTGGATAACCATCAACTTTCCAGCTGAAGGACACTGTGCTGTTCATGCTCAAGGATTACCGAAAAGAGCTCTTATTTTCTTTCCTTTTTCACCAAGAATGTAAGTCAAAATCTGATCAAATAGTCTTCAGTGTTTTCTTTAGTTTGTCCTGTATCCTAGGAAACGATAGACCATCCTTTTATGTAGGAGATCATTTTGTTCCACAGTTCAGAGTTTTGCTCGACATCTGTAATTTTAGCTTAATCGTTACAGAGTTTAGTAGGATAGTAAGGGACATGCTTTGTGAACATCTTTATATTGTGTGCATGACTTTTGTGCAACTGAGTTAGCCTGCCCCCTTTTTTTAGCATACCGCTTTCTTTCCAACAGCTCATCTCAATGTTATTTCAAACTATTTTAATGGGCAACAAATACATTTTAATTCTGTATCAAGCAAGTGCTGATTGCACAGTTAAAAAGTTAAATCACAATGATCCAATTAGCATTTAGACTGGTTCTGAATACAGCTGAATCAACTTTTATGTAGCACAAATTATCTCATTTGATAAAAATAAATGAAGAAAAGATAAAATGGTGTCTTAGGTAAATTAACATCTGCCCATGTGCTTACATCTGCTTCTTTGTGTGGCAGTTTGTATAAAGTAATCCATCATACGTGTTTGGTTAATCAGTATAATTGTAAAATCAACATAAATTTTAGTCTGTTTTTAATAGATGATATCTGTACATGCTTATTGCCACTGTGAATTAGATAACTCCAATAACTTGATGAACATTTGAAATAAAATCTGACAAAAAAGACTTTATTATCTGGAAAATGTAATTAAATGAGTTCATATCACTACCAAGTTGGTTGGTATTCATGAGCTTTCTTGGCAGTGATTTTTAATTAGTAGATCAGTTTGCATTTTTGGATTCTGTACACCGAACCATGTATGATCATATTTATTGGGACAATGCGGGTGAAGCCTCCTTTTCTTAGATACTTTTTAGACAAATTAAATCCACCATCTCAACGCAGGCAACTGATTCTGGAAATGAATTGTGGTTATAGATGCATGTTGTTCACTGCCATAAAAACCAATAAGCTGTTATTTTACTGACTCATCAAAGGGTCCACTAAAGGAGTTAATTCAGGAAGTGAGCAGGTTATGACATCACTTCCTCCATTACTGTCTGTCCAGGAAGTAAAAACATTGCTTTTCAGTTTCTTCCTCAGCTGAGATCACGTTTCAACAAGTTTTACTAAAACATTTTTATTATGATCAGACAATATTTTGAAATGAGTAATTCAGTAAATTTGACCATCGTTTTAAGCTATGCTAAGCCTCAGAGCAGCTACACCACACTTTCATTTATTCTGACTTGATTACACTGACACAACCTACAAATTAGCTAGACAGACTTTTACTTTCAGTCTTGTATAATTTCTTTTCTTTCTGCACCTAGTGCACAGCAAAATTTTACTAAAGCAAAACAAAACATGAAAACAGAAGGTAACATTACAATAAAAATAAAATCAGGGTGTGTAGTTTTGATTTGGTTGCAGCCATACACATCCAATTATACCAAGTTATTCTAGGTTTAAATTAGACTCTATAACAACAAGCAAAATGTCTGAATTCAAATATTGTCAAGAGAAAATCTGTTTTTTTTGGGGGAGCAGAATAAACTGCGACACGGTAGCTGCTGCTGAGATGGAAAGGTCAAGAGAACAAGCTAAAACTACATTGTAGCCCACAGTTATTGATTTCTCCCACAGCAAAACATACTGTAGAAAAACATCTGGGGAGGCTTCAGTGTATTTTAACTGTACTGTTTTTACACAATATCTGGCCTCTGCACCCCTCACACAACACAGAAAGCATCCTCCGGTTTGCTGGTGTGTTGATCAAACACAGAAACATGCACACTGTGGAGTCAGGAAGAAACGTACATAAGCAATTCAGGTCTAAAAAACATAATATGTTTCCAGAGAGACAACAAATACGACGCGTCCACAAAAAAATGGTCGAATTCAATATGTGTGCTTTTTGTGTATGTAGGAGTGTGAGCCTTTATCTTAATGTGAGCGTCCTCCCTTCTCACCCTTTGCTTTGCCACAAAGACCAGCAGAGATGCAGCCAGCTTATGTTTGGCTTAAACAGACGCCAAAACTGCAGTGAGTCATGCTGCACTCATATGAATTCATTCATCCTCTAATGCCAGCAGAGAAAGCAGATCAAGTCTTGACACGGCATCCTGCTGAGTTTATTCCACCGGTCACATTAGGATGGCAACCCCTTTGTTAAGAAACATGTTTCTTTCAAAGGTTTGCATTTTAAGAAATTGGATAGATGCACTCATACGGACTGAACTGCTCATTTCACTTAACACTTTATAATTCTCTCAATATGTCTCTCATTCTGTCTCTCTGCTAGGAGGCAAATGACAGCCTCGTTGTTATGTGATCAGTATCTTAAACAATATAGACTGCAACAGCATGGTGGCCGACATGATCCCTTAAGGCTAACATGCCTGTTCGACTATCTGTTCACACAGTGCTGAGTCGTATCAGCTGTGATGCTAATTATCAGAGGGAGCTGGCTCGGCCTTTCTTTCCCACTTTCAATTACTTTTTAAAAGGCTCAGATATGAGCTCAGGACTCATCATTTCTACAGCCTTGTTGAAAAATATGTACACTTTTCTTTTCTGAGCTCTCATTTATCAGGGTATGGCACAAAATCCCCTGGACTTTTAAGGTCTTAATAAAACCTCAGATGACTAATACGTGGCTTGGTACAATGCGTCATTGATTATTTAACCATAAATAACCAAAACACAGGAGGAGGGTGAGAACAACTCTCTTCATCCTGTGATTCAGTAGCTTGTAAAACCAGTGCTTGTTATATTTTCCTGTATGGCATCACCTTTCTCCCATTATAGATACATTTTGGCTCACTTTTTATGTTGTGTATTACAGACATTTGTTTATGCACAATTCACAGGTTTCTGAGGGTAAGGTGAGGCCACTGCCACATCACACTCTTATTTTCTTCTTGAGCCATTTTTTATTTTTCAAATTTCCTGCTGTGCTTTGGATCCGGTTCCATGACCAAGCCATGGCTATCAGATAGACTCATTTGAATTAAACATGCAAGATTTCATGGATTTGCTTCACTTTCTACAAAGTGTCAGTCATGTAGGGGCAAATAAGCCTGAATCATCCTTCCACCACTGTAGCTTATAGCTGGTATGAGGTGTTTTCACAAAATGTGGCGCTGTGAGCTACGATCAAACATATGTTTCCCTTTTCCTTTGAGTTTTTTCTAATTTTTTTTGTTTTTTCATTGCAAACCAAAGTGTTTGAAGAAAATGGCTGCGCTTCCAATGAATCCATCCATGTTCAGGCTTCTTCTAATTGCACTTTCATATAAAACCTTTCTTGAACATTAGAGTATGAGATTGTATCCGTTAGTTTTTGCAGCTTCTCTGAACTTTGCAGTTTGATCATAGGAGAAACGTCCACTCCTGTCAGTCTTGACTGACATTTTTTAAAATTTGACCTTTTATGATGGCAGCACACATTTCCATTCATTGTCATTATCATTGTGTCAACACATAACTCCACAATCAAACTGATAAAGTGTGTGATTTTATAAAATTGATCAGACCTGCTGAGGAGCTTCATTCCTACAGTTTTACATAAACATGTTGTAATGTGTTTGGAGCTAACTGATAAGGTGTACGCATGTATAAAGGTTGTGTCCATTTGCTTCCTTCTAGCTTTTCCAAATTTAAAATTCTGAATGAAAATAAGTAGTTTGTGTCCTTCATATGTGGATTTGTTGCAAAGAATAAGAAGCTGCTTTCTGTGTTACAGAAAACCAGTTTTCTTTGAATACTTTAGCACATAGGATGATGTTGATCAATGTGGATGTGTTGAAGGACATTCTATAGTTTTTGAGGGACGGAGGTGTCAGTGGGGAAGCAGCCCCAGCATTAGGAGCTCCCAATGGGAGGCCCACAACCATGGAGCCCCAGGCATATGTCATTGCTTACCAAAGGCAAATCTTTGGCCAAGGACGTCAGGCGCACTCGTACACATCACCGTTTTCTTTTTTTAGAGTTCTGAAGCACGGTTTACTTAATGTGCGCCGATGTACAGAAGGAGGAATGGAAATGAGGTGCTTTCGGTATACACGTGTATGAATTGTTTGTATAATGACCAACTGTGGTGCTGGAATTAGTTCCACAGCTCATCCGGTAACCAAAGAGGCAAGTGTGTGCACGCCATTGTGTTTCTTTTGTGATGTGTAATTACATTTGACACCATGACAATTTCTGTGTGACATTGCTGATAATCAGACAAATAATAATGAAAAACACACACACAGCCATTTAATGTCACATCTTTCTCCCTCTTGTTAGTTTATTTTTCAGTTGCTTAGAAAAACAAAAACAAGAATTCACAGGTGATGCACTGCTACCAATCCAAAAGCTTCTCCACATTCCCGACTTGTATTTCAGTTTTCATGACAACTATGCAAATGAAGGGGCATCTCAATCTGTCGTCCAGTAGGTCATGTGACCCAAGCAGAGGGGTCTAAGGGCACACGTGGTGGGGAGGCTCCAGCACCACACAGGCAGGGGACAATCCCCACCTGCCCCAATCTGCTGTGAGAGGGAGCTGCTCTTTGCATAATGGAAACTGATTGATGGGCTTTTTTTCTTTTCTTTTCACAGAGTGAAACAAGATAATACCGCACTTACACACTTGCCAGCAAGCAAGGCATTACTGTCCAAACGTCCTATAAGGAAAAACCCATCAGACAACAAAATTCTTTATATATAAATGAGCTACATATAATTTAAATAAAAGACAATACAAGACCAGGAAAAATCAAACTGACGCCTCCACACAGATGATTAAAAATCTCCTGCAAGAAACATTTTGAGCTTTAAATCATCCATTTCATCAGATGAATCTTCTGGGCTGTGCTTCTACTACATAGGATCTTCATTCTTGATGCAAGACACAGAAAATAATACAAAACACTTAAAACTGCCAACAGAAATCCAGTGGGAAACTAAGTATACACGTTCATGTTTGTTTGAATGTGACTACTCCCAATCAAAGTTAAATCTGGATTTCAGCCAGCCATTCAATGCATAACAGCTCCGGCGCGCCATTCCTCTCTGTTTCACTGTTCTTAAATACTTGTAAATATACTATATGCAGATTACATATAAAGCCCATTTACACATGGTATATGATTGGCTTGGTACGTCAATATCATAATACAAACATTAGCTTGAACAAGGGTCACATGACTAGCTAATATGAGGTCGAACAATAATTTTTTTCTCATCATTGTCATTTTCAAATACACAGGTGATTTAAAAACAAAGCAAGCTCAAATAAAACCTATTGAACACTTGGCTTGAAAAGGAGATTTTCAAGCATTTAACTTCTTTTTCTCTGCAAGCCATGTCTTTTTTCCTCTTTTTTGTTGCATTGCTTATTTTCTTTAGTGTTTCTTATCTTCTTCAGAAAACACTGTGATCACCTCAATCTGTTTGAGCCCTTCGCGTTTTCTTTGCTGCCACAGAAACAACAGCTCCTATTAAAAAAGATTGACAAGGCCACTAGTCAATTAAAAATCCTCACTACACTCATCCCATTTATGTCACTAATGAGATATAATATTTATCCACAAGCACTGCTTTAAATTGTAACGTTTTTTTTTCCTATTTTAAATTTTGAAGCAAATTGCCTCAAAACAGTGCAAAACAAATAGATCCTGCACAATAAGGCCTACTGCTATAGCATCAGACATATCTTACCATAAAAACAAAAACTCAATATGAAACATCCATGATTAAAAACAAGTAATGATTAGAAAATATATAATAATATTAATGGTGGGATTAACAAATCATGGACATGCACTGCTTTCCAGAGAAAAGGAGAGACATTCCCCTGCAGGACAAAAACAAAAGAATTAGACAGACAGCAGTCTGATTTAGCTGATTTTTTTTATGCTGCCCCCACCCTGTACCCCCAATCAAAACTGCAACATTTCTACTGCTTTTGTGGGTAACTGGGGTGCCAGTGGGGTGTGTTTGGAGTGTGTCACCTCACAGGGGCTCAAGCAGCCATCTGCCACCCTATTCTCGCCAGACTGATCCTTATCCTCAGCCCAGCCAGGCCCAGCAGGCCTGCTGTCTCATCCCCTCAAAGGGGCTTCCTGCTGGGGAGGGGGTAGTGGTGTACAAAGGCAGGGAGGAGCTGGGGAGCTCTGCTGCGAAGCCCTTTGACCTAGTCCCTGGCCCGGCGGGGGAGACGGCCCAGACAGACAGCACCGTGTCTGCTCCCTGCCGCCTCCTCCGCCTCTCTTTTATCAGCCATATAGACCCCAGGGGCTAACAGACAGACAGAGGAGAGGAAGGGGGGAGGAAAAGAGATGGAGAGAGGGGACGGTAGTTTGGCAATAAGCACAATGAAGAGACTGACACAGACCACCCTGACCCCACCCCTCCTCCATTCATCTGTGGGTACGGATCTCTCCATTCCCCATGGACAAGCTGCTGCCCTCTCCTCCTCTCCCCTGCATGACCCCTCTCATTTGTTCCCCTCCTTTATCTTTCAACAGCCACAGCCGGCCATGCTCCCACAAGCTGCGTGGCCGAGCACGCCCCTACTGGCCACAGAGCAGTTGGTTTCAAATACACCACATGTAGTCTCGCTTTATGGGCGCGCTTGTTTGCAGCAGTGGTCACCTGTCTAATGGAAATTATAATTAAGCTCAATAACGTCAGATATAATTTATTTACGCAGGCAGGAGCACAGTTACTTTTAGAAATGCGGCATTCATGGGGATCATTTCTACTTGGTTGGGAACTGGCAGTTAGGCAGTGGTGGTGAGCTTTTGTATGGTACGGTTATAGTACTGTGTAGTGAGAGCCTCCAGGGGGTTCCAACGGTGTGCGTGCAGCTCGATGACCTCCATGAGCAAAGAGCGGGTGAGCTGCGATTCGACTGGACACAGCATCTTGTCTCTGGCAGCCGCGAGGAGCTCCGTCATCATCTCCGGGAGCTGCTCCTCCAGGAGACGCCCCGTGCTCTGCAGCTGAAGGACAAAAAGAAAGTGGGTGGTGGAAATGAAGAATTAGGAGGCATAGTAAGTGTGTGCGCTCTTTACTGAAACCAAGACTAGAAGTCTGGCACCTTGCTATTGTGAATAGTCAAACAACAAAGATTCACACACCCTCGGGCCACGAAGCTGTGTGTGGGTGAGCATCTGGGAACTGTTTTTTTTTTTTCACAGCTCACCTGCTTTTCCTCTTTGTTCATATAACCCCTAAGGCTCGAGTTTCTGCTGGCAAAGGACAACTCCAATTTATTTCAAATTGCTGCATGTCCCATTGGGGTTGCCATAGTGGCTCTGTGGAGCAGGCACGCTGACCATTCAAGCATAGACGTTTGTGTTTACTTTCAATAAACTGAACAATTGATTGTGCTATGTTAAAAAAAAAAATCACATTGAAAAAAAGATGCACACGGTTACGTGCAACTATGTATTTAACTGTATAATGCAAGAAGTGCAACATTAGACATAAAAGGCTGCAATGGAAAATCCACCAAGCTAAATACAACAGATTTCCAGATATCAATGTATTGAAGCATTTAATCTGTACATTTTATCAATCCTAACCTGACTTGTGCACAGATTTGGCTTCTTGTTTAACTGAAAGTAATCATGTGTCAGCATGCATGTCTGTCTTTGTGAGAGACCAAGTGGACATTCGAAGACATTTTTGCAAAGTGAGGGAATTCCTCAAAGGGCTGGTTGAGAGGTTAAGACTGTTTTTTTACATTCTGTGTGTGTGTGGTCCATACCTCCATTGAGCAACAGAGGACGGCATCTTCTTTAACATCTGTGGACTGTAGCAGCTACAAAGGACAAAAACAGACACTTTATGACCATGGTAGGACAGAAAAGAACAGCGTAACAACAAAAAAAAAAAGCACAAGAATCCAAATAGTGACTTGAAATCTGAGTGAGTGAAGACCACAAGATGTACAGCATGAATAGAGTATACGTATATTTTGATTTAAGCCAAATAGGAAGATTAGGGAAATGCAAGTGTTTGCAGGAGTTAATCATCTAATAGGAGGAGAGCTAATCCCAATTGTAAATATTTTCTGAATTAACATTTAAAATCTGGGAAGACGACCGAGTAGCTTTCAGTCTGACAAACGAGCCAAAACAATACATCAAGCCTTGCTTTATACACACATAAAATGCACAGACACACTGTAAACACACAGCAGCCAAAGACAAACAGTAGGGCTGGTAAACATGCTGGCTGGCTGCCCCCCCCCTCCCTCCCTCCCTCCCTCCCCCCACCCCTCCCTCCCCCTCCCTTCACTGTGGCCCCAAGCACAGATGGGAACACAACTGGCACTTTGAAACAATGCAGAGAGATGGTGACAAATGGAAGACAGCCTCCCACATTCAACTATGAGCATCTACCGTCAGACAGCAGCAGAATACTTCCTTTTTTTAAATGTTTTATTTATTTATCCTTTTTTGGGGGGGGGGTTGGGGGGAATTCCAAGGTTACTTTACTCCTCACAAGTTATTTTACTAAGGCTGCTTTGATTAAACTTAAAAAAAAAGGAAGGAGTTGCCAGAAAATGTTCCAAAAACAAGAAAAATAAAAAAGCATTATCGGAGTTGCTTTGGGCTTGAGGCCACAGCGCCATTGTCTTGGTTCAGTGTCATTGCAGTCATAATGTGCGGTCTTAAATTGCAATACATGGGACTTTTTCTTTTACATAGTACAATGTTTAAGAGTTAGGAGAAACCAAAAGAACAAAACCCCCCAAAACAGAGTATGTAACTCAGATTTAATCAGTATATAATGGTACTTTGCAAGCTGAATATGTTATAATAACTGATAATTATTTTTTAAATGAATTAACAAGAACATTTGCAAGAGTATTTAGTTAGCACAACATTCACACTGGTCTCCAGCCTGTTTGTTACATTTGAACCCAATTTAATATCCATATAAATTATACATCTATTAATTAATTATATAATTATAATTAATTATGCATGATTTAAGAAAGCTTTGAAATTAAAAACAATCCTAAACATCTTTAAATTAATAAGGGGAGGTGTGTGGGGTTTGAAAGCAGAGTAAGCACCATCTGATGTGATGCTCCACATTTAACATGAGCTGTCCTCTCATTTCCACGCTGTAAGCTTCATGCTATTCCACCTATCATTCAGGCCCAGCAGTTGCACAGACGTCAGCTCCTCACTATGCTAAGACGGGTGTGGTGACAGAGGTTGTTTGATGTGGGAACTCAAGTCCCGTCGCTTCCACAGTTGAACTGTGTGACGAGCAGGATTAGCTCATAATGAGTTCTCCGGGGAGCTGAGGGTGAAGTTTTGTTCAACACTTTTAATATGGTCTAATCTAAACTCATTCATCATGAGGTCTTTGCTGCTCTCACCTCGTCACAAAAACAGCTTCTACTTCTGCCATTTTCCCACCATACGTACAAGTAACCTTTTTTATTCCTGTTTTGCCAGAAAAAGAGGCGTATGCAGGAGGAAAAAAGAGGAGAGAGTCTGTGACTGCTCAACATATACTGCCTTCTCTCGTTGACACCGAAAGAAACAAAGGCATCATTTTGTAAAGCTATCAGAACAAAATGTACTCTGGGACACTTCCAGACCCAAAGAGATGTTTGCTAATAATAAAAAAAAAGCAACAAAACCTAAGATAAGCTGTGATGTTTTTATAACACTGCATAAAACATATTTCGAGGGTAAATCAACGTTGTGATTCTTTTAAAATGTCTGCCTTGGCCTTTTCATTTTAAATTAACTCAATATTAAGACCCGTGTACACGGGAGACTACTGAAGCCTACACTTGCATAGTAAAAAAAAAAAGAGCTAAACAATCCCAAATGAAACGGTGTTCTTCAACTTTTACTGTGTTTTTGGTTGTTGCTTAGCAACAGAACATCTAACAGCAAGACCAACATGTCCTGTAGTTGCATAATATTACAACATTGCTGTTGCATAAGTGCAGTCTTTTAACTTGCAGTTATTGATAAAAGGCACACAATTTGAATATAACATTTTAAATGCATGCAGGCATTTAAAGATGGATACCAAGGCACCATATAAATAACGTCTGATGTCGTTCCCCGGCTCAGTGCATGTGCATGCGGGGTGCAACTGCAAACTAATATCCTGGTGACAACTTCTGAGGGCTACATGCGAGTCATTTGATTGAAAAAAAGATGGTGCTATATGTGAAGTTGTCTGCCACCAGTACTTTAATGGGCTGGGACTGGGACCTGCAGACTGGGCAGGACTGCTACATTTTAGATAAATACCTGTGTTTGTGTGTTTTTTTTTTTAGTGTTTTCATTACTGCAGCAAGGGCAGGTGCTGCTTGATGGAGTTTTTCTTTCTAATATATCCAATATTTACTATTCATTAAAACTTTCTACATGACTAATGTAATAACAGCAACAAGCTTCAATGGAGGCGGTTTCGATACAGAAACCAACAGATGAAAAAATCTTTTCACAAACTTTCTGCGACTTATAATGAATTCAGACTTAAAGTGAAAACATGCAGCAAAGGGATCGTGTTGCAATCTACATCAAATTGCTGCAGCTCGGCCTCAGCCTTACATGGTGGAGCATCCAGTCAGCTACAAGGGCCCCTTTTGTCATTTATATTAGGCGTTTTTTATATAGGTGAAATTTTACCATGAAAACATCTCATTGAGTTGTGCAAAATGTAACAGACATCAGAAGAGTCTGATGTCTTTTACAGACATTTACAGATGAAAACATATCCTCTCATGTGTAACATGTTTTTCTTTCTCAGTTGGAAATGTATCAGCAGAAACCAGTAATATTCTTTATTTTACACATTTGTTTCTATACATGGTCTTCTGTTCTTTTTCTTTTTTCTTCTGTAAAATCCACCAGTTTGAGTTTTTGCTTATTTTTGTTCCTTGAAAAAAGCAGAGATGGCAATAACAAGTTTCTGAATATTATTTTTAGGAAGATCTGCTTTAAGCATCTACTTACACATTCTCTTGATTACAAATGAAAATTAGAATAAAAAAGTGGAGACTGAGTCCACAACACCTCAGTTGTTATCTAATCTTTTCTGTAGGCTACACGTACAGAAGCAGCTGCTGCAAAATGAGCCACACGTGGCTTGTTGCTGGATTCTGACAGCTACATTCAACATGAGACAGATGAAAGTCAGGAACGGTCCACTTTGGATTCTGCAAAGAGGACCGTCAACAAGCACTTGGGTTTGCAACCACACAGAAAGCATATAAAGTCCTACAGATTATTCAGCGTGTTACACAGGCAAGCATCACTTATCCTGCTTATGCTGGAATATGTTTTGAACTGGTTTCTCCACACCCCCAGTCATGCTGCAGAGCCTTTTAATAAGCTAAGGTAATGCTCTGAGCATACTCTCAGACAGGGCGTGGAGGGCATAAGCTGTTTGTCATTGTGCTTGTAAATGAAACACAGGGTGTGTGCTAAGCATCACACTGAGACAGGTGTGGACACAGGAGGTAAAATAAAGAAACTAGTGCTTCAACACCTGCCATTATTTATTTATCACAAATGACGCATTAAGAATGATTTTCACCCTCAGATCTTGTCATTACGTCTCTTTTCTCTTCTACCAGTCATGCTGTGGGGAAACTTTCTCTGATGATCTGACCACAGTCTCCTGCACTTCTTCTCACCTCCCTTCCACCCACTTTGCTTCCCCTTTCAATATTCCATCTGCATTTAACCACTTCTGTAATGTGACGCGTCTGCTGTGGCTACCAAATATGGTTCCTATGGTAACAAGAGTACTGTATGTAAGAGAGCGTGACCAGCTAAAGAGAACTGAACCTGGGGTCACACACTTTCCTGGAACTGATGGTGTCATGACTGCTTGCACTACTACTCAAACTCCAATGTTGAGTCTGCAGTCTAGACGATGTCTGCTCAAAAACGGGAAACCGAGGTACAGAGAAGCAGCTGCGCACGTCCCCCTCACTGGGACCGCATGACTGCGGCTGACTGATTGGCTATCGACACTCTTATCGAGAATTGCTGTGCAGATCTGGATACGAACCTCTCGAAGACACGTGTAGATGGGGCACACCAGAACTCTGAACGGCTCGCCGGAGCTGCTCCTCATGGTGCCAAACACCTCGCACAAAAAGGTGATGAAACCTAACCAACGTTCAACGTCTGACTGCCGGAGCTCTTCCCGGTGGGAAAAGTCAGTCTGTGGAGATGGAAGAAAAAAAAAAAAAAAGAACGTAAAGATAAAATAGAAATAGAAGTATGTACAGTTTGTATAATACTTTATAAGTGTGTTATACAAGTAGGTAGGTGGATGTGAAAGTGTTCATATCTTCTCTGGCAGGACCATTAATCAGCATTAACATCTTTTCTATCTCTCTGATGGGAGATTTGGTAGGTGTAACACATATTAACCTTATACCTCAAAGTACTTCAAGCTAAAAAGCAGCCGAAAACTACATTAAACAAATTTATTTGATCTGTCAGAATTAGAGGAGAGTGTGCTCACTTAGTTTGAAAGTGAGGGGTAGTGAACCATGTCAGAGCTGTGAAAGTGTTGAGGTTAATATGGGTTAATGCTTAATGCACACTTGTAAAAGATGTTATTCATCAGGTTAAACCAAAACTTTATTAACAGTCAGGGCAAACACTTCTCATCATTTTTCCTGACTACGCCGTCTGTTGGGACTGAAGGGCTCTGGAATCGTTAGCAGCTTATATTCACACACACTCACTCACGCACACGCACACGCACACACACACACGCACACACACACACACACACACACGACAGAGAACTCATCCACCTTCCAGGATAAAACATCAAATAAAAACGATGAAGAAAGTAGGGTGTGATATTAGTCGAATGAAAAAGCTCCACAGGTAAAACAGCGGCCACGTTTAAGCAAACAAATCATCAACACCTCAGATTTAATAAATGGAGGAGTCACACACTAATTGCCCCCATGTTGAGATCTGAGGTCTGGAAGCAACAACATTAATGAAGGCCTTTACGAGCCTCCTTATGACATTTACTGTGTTTTATGGCAAAAATAAAGGTAAAATGTCACAGACGGGAAGGGGGTCTATTCGAGTTGAGAAGATGAGATTAAAGTCGAAATAAAAGAAAAGAGACCACACAGCAGTGATGGAGGGAGACTAAATAAAAAATGGAGAAGGGGGTAAAAGGATCAAGGTGGGGATTTAGTCCAGCTGGGTCTGGGATAAAAATCTAAACATCTAAAAGACCTGGATGTTTCAAATGAAAAAAAAAAGGAGCATCTGTATACAAAGGAAACGGGAGAAGGAGTAAAGGGGAATTATTAACACGGCGAGGTTAATAGTGGGTTAATATTTAGACGTTGATTGTCATCTGATGACATGATGTGGCTTGTTTGGCGGCTTCAAAACAGTCTGTGACGCTGCTGAAATTATTTGGCTCTTAAGGGGGAGCAAAGAGGGAAGTGGGGCATGGAAACCCAACAGGGAGAAGTGGCGACACAGTGGTCCGTGACACTCTGGGTGAGAGAAGGCGAGGAGACGTGGGAGCTGGGAATAGAGGGCTCGTGACGGACGAAGGGGGGGAAGAGAAGAGGAAAGGGGGGTGCTGTGAAGTACGTAACGACTAAGGATGTTTTCATCAACGATGCAACACGGGAACTGTGCAGTTGAATGAAGAGATGGAAGGTGACGGTGGGACAGGCCTTCCTGCTGCTACTACTTTCACACCTTAAGCCGTCACTAAATGAGGGTGTGGGAATATTTTTAAACCCAGGATATTAAAGTCTTTTTTGCTAGTTAATAACCACTTTATTATCAGTGTGTAATAAAGTGTAATTCCAGGAATAAAAACTTTCTAAGCTTGTGCTTCTAGATTTTGGTTGTAAATAAATGGTTGCAGACTTCTCATTCGTCTTCCACACGAAGCTGTACCAACAAAACGGATTCTGGCGAAGAAAAATAAGAATGTGACATGGATTCAAATATCCAAGAGCACAGAGGTTTTCTCATTCAAAAACACAACTAACAAGGTCCCATGAGGTTGTGAACACGAGAGCTGCACGATCAATGAAGGAATATTCATTTTTAAGTAGCTGTTCTGTGAGCTTATTGTTCAACCACCAGCTTGTTTCATTAACTGGTCACCTGCAGCACTTTTACCTAAATGAAAGAAGAACAGCATATCAAGCCTTTTTAACATGTAGCCCAGTTTCTGATGCTAAATTTTGTCCAGAAGAGTTAGTGCTTTGGTAATGCAGAATCAGTTTTAGTTTCATAAACAAAGACTTTAAACACATTTCTTTGTGTTAAAATAAAAAAAAATGCAGAGCAGGAAATGAAATAGGTTGTTGTATTAAGACTTTAGGTGAATAAAAACAGGTATAGATAAGGAAAATGTGAATCTGCTGCGACAGATTCTCCAACTCTGGCCTCACCTGGAGCCTGTTAAGCAGCAGCGATCTGAACTTTGTCCCCTCCACCATGAATAAAGCCATCTTATCACAGAGTTTAGCAGCCATTGCAGCGAAGCTCCTGTCCGACACAGCCTTGGTGTAGATTGTTCCGACCACCTGAGCCAGTGTCTCCTCGGACCGTGCCGAGCACTGTGCCTCCTCCATAAAAGAGGCGAGCTGCTGCTCCACCCCGCTGCTGTTGCTCCTCATGCTGTTAAGGAGGTCCACAAGGCGATCCATGTTCTGTGATCCGGACCCTGGCTTCTCCATGTGAGCCTCTTCCTGAAGTGAGGAACAGGATGAGAACATCGACTAACCAAAACATTTTCATGAGTGTGCGCACACATTTTTAACATTGCTGTTGTGTCTAAAATAATAATCCTAAAAGCCAGACATAAAAAATGATAAGGAAGTGAGCAAATTAAAGAAAAAACAAACAGCAGGCTCCCAGACTGGATGTATTGATTCACTGGCACCCTTCAGGGTGTGTTTAGCAATTCTTTACTCTGCCTATAAGGGAGTCAAAGAAATTCTCTACCAGTGGTAATGAGTTAACTGCAGAAACAGGAAGCTGAGGGCATCAACGGGAAATCTTAATTGGCACAGAAGACAAACGAAGTAAGCATTTCTGTACAGTAAGAACAACATAGATGTATCTGTGAACATATCTGGTGGTGTGTATGCGTGTATGTATCTATACAGATCAGACCTGACTGTCTTAATACCGAGTGACGGGCACTAAGCAGCTTTTCAGTACCTTGTCCTTTAGCCTCCTCCTCAACCTCTCCTTTGATGACTGCAGAAGGCTAACTTTGGGCTGATCAGACTGGCCTTCATTTGCCTTCCCACTCTGCGATGGCCCGGAAGATTCAATTATTCGCATCATATCCGGGAAGGCATTTTTTGGTGATTCACTAGGACTCTTACTGCTGCAGTCTTCGGGTGGTCTGATCTGCTCATCACCCACTTTTACATCCTCAGTCTCTGTGTCTTTGGTTGTTCTTGTGGGTACTCCTTTATCACCTGCAGGGTTAGCCTGTCCATGTCCCTGACCCTTCTGATTCTGATGCCAACGTCGGTTTTGGCTGTATCCATGATGTGGGGGTCCTCCTTGGCGCTGCCCATGTCCTCCTTGATACTGGCGAGGTGGCCGAGCAGCACTATTCTTTCTATTATCTCCCAGTTCTGGTAAACTTTGCTGTTGGTGGTTTGGAGACTGTTGTTGGGGTTGATCCTTCTGCTGCTGAGGTGACTGTTGTTGTAGCTGCTGAGGCTGGTTCTTCCCCCCTCCTCCTCCTCCTCCTCCTTGAGGTCGCTGCTGCCTCCTGGGATGAAAGCAGGCTCCAGTTAGCTTCATTGTGATGTAGCAGCTGATCTGTACCTGGACCTGCTTGCTTAATACTCTTCCTCTAAAAGAAGCTAACCAGTGCTATCCTGCAAAAACTAATATATCAATGCAACAACCTATACAAATTCCTATCTGTCTGACATCCGATTAAAATGATTCTCAAACAGTTCTCTCCTACAAACTACAAACAAAAAGTCTGCTTACATGTGGATTCACAGTTTGTCTGTGTTTCTTTGTCCTGCATTGCTGTGTCGTTTTGCTGCACTGGCTTTGGGCTTGACAAACCAATGACATATGGTCCAAAGGATTAGTCAGCCTTGCACTGAGGTGGCCACCTATTATATGCCTCAGCTTGTAAACTTGGCCAAATTAAACCTGAAAAGCTGGGCACACCCTTTTTCTGATTTATTGGACTCTATATAAAATATTTGACTCATTAAATGTTGTAAACTGTAAGTTATTCAGACGTTTACATACAGCCTAACAGCTTATGCACAGCTTAACTTGTCTGTTAGCATTTTTCAGTAACTGACTTTACCTGAATCAGTTAAGTTTATCAATGGTCATATGCACATAAAAAAAGATATTAGTTACTGAGACCAAATTTACATAAAGCCCAAGGGCAAAATACCTCAAAAACAACTTAAATGTTTCTCACTGCTTGTAATTATAGACAAAACTGCCAAATTCAATAGACTAAATAACAGTGCACAGAAACACGCTTAGAAGAAAATTGCTCTCGAGACAAAAGCTTTCTATTACATATCACATGAGACAGATCACATTGTCCTGAATATGAGAGAGGAATCACATCAAATGAAAGGGTGATCTTGTCTACAGACCCAAGTCTTAGCTGTGCTCACAGAATCCAGAACGGCTCAATAATAAGTGTTTTTATTCTGAGCAACACATCTATAAAGCCACCAATACTTAGTGTTGATTTTATGGCAGTACTCAAAACAATAGTTACAATATGTGGTTAATAAAGTGTGAAATGAGGTCTGAAACGCAAGACAAACCAAAGGAACACACAAGCAGCATGTATAAAAGGTCAAAGCTCTTAACTTTATCTCACTAGTGTGTGAAATAGTGTGACCTTAGAACAATTAAGGAAATCAATTCATACATATATTAATCCAATGGGTTTTATCTGCATTTCTCCCTATTTTCATAATTAAATCAATATATAGACACATTTCCTATTTGTATATCTGTGTACTATTGTTTCTGACTGTAAATATAGATTAAAAAACCATTTTGAGAGCATTTTCTCTTTTTTTGAGAGCTTGTGTCTTCTGGCTTTTTATCATAGTATTGTCAATAACACCCAAAAGGCTGTCATTAACTGATATAGCCAACTTATTGTCTCTCCCTTATCTATATTATATATGTGTGTGTGTGTGTGTATATTCTTGGAGTGTAAGTTCTTGGAGGTTGTTTTCAAAGACAAGACTGCAGAGTTTCTTCATTCCTCACAAGATAGTTTCCTTTTAGCTCTGCAAAGTCTCTTCAACTATAAAGAGCCTGATATTTTGGGTTTAAACAAAAACTAAATTGTGGGAGACTTAAGTGACGCTTTCATTCTTTTCCATATCTTCATTCCACCACAAAATGGATGAAACCTAAAGAAACAACCTTGAAAATGTTCTAAGAGCTTAAAAGAAATCTGCAGGCTGGATATTCCTTCATGCAGGTAAAGCAAGAAGAGGTTTATACAAATTGTAACACAGACACACAAAGGAGAGACCTGATTTGTTGGTTTATGCAAATGTTTAACATTTAAATATTAACTGACCTTTGCAGAAACTAAAAATAATATCTAAAATTACATATAGCAAAAACACACAAACATTCATGTTGAATCATAAATAACCTTACATACGAGGTTGTTTCTCTGCTGCTCATTTCAACTGCCAATGATTATATTTACTAAGGATTTTATGAGACTGAGTCTATCCCGGGTTTTAGCAGGAAAGAGGCGGGAAAAAATGTATTTGTAATTTGTGGCAATTTTTATCATATTTTCTATTTCTTGGAGTTTTTGTTGATAAGATGGACACACATTAGGAGATCCTGTTTGTGGGTCATAGTTGTGTTGTAACAATCACAAGTGGCAGCATGTTGCTGCAGCAGTAAATGTTAGCGTGATGAAGACGTCTGTGCCCGAAATAAAAAATAAAAAATAAAATCATAGTTGGATCTCTAGGTGGAGGCGAACATGCTGATGTAACACATATGAGATGGACCATATTAAAGCACAACTCCTGGTTGCAGGTAGCAAAGCTGGTCGCGCGTGTCACGGGAATATTTATATCCTTACACAGTAAACCATTAAGGTACCAATTAACACCATAGCATCATTTTATTTAGTATGATCATAATAAGCTCTGATGCTTAAATCCCAATTTACGGAATAAATAAATCAGCTTTTATGTATGTATATAATAATCCATGTTTCCTTGTTTTTTACTACAATGAAAAAGTTTTTGTGAGTGATAAACACGGTTTAATGGGGCTTAAATGTATTCTTATCGCTGTGCTGCCAGTTTTTCCTCTCCAAAATGTTACTACTCAAAGTCCAAATTTGGCGCAGAGGTACGCACTTTTCTATGTCACATTTATTTTTAACAAAGATGCTAGCAAGTTATGAGTTAGTGTGAATATATATATATATATATATATATATATATATAACAATATATATTGTTAAGAGTTGATTAGATAGATATGAATAAAATACTAAAAACCTCCTTAAAATAAATTAGGAGGAATTAACACACTTCCACTTTATTTAAGTGAATATTTGTCAGTGTACTGGTTGTCATACTGGTCTGTAACTGGATGGTTTGACTCAGAGAAACATTGTTCAGAACATAGTGGAAGATTTTTAAACACAAACAACTCACAAGGAGACAATAAAATAAATAATTGGTTGATGTAAAACTTGTAGATAGTGTTAGGAAATTGTAATTAGGTATGTTAAATACTTAGCCTAACTGACCTCTGTAGCCCCTGCAGTGGACTGGCAACCTGTTCAGAGTATCCCGCCTCTCAGCCAAATTATTGCTGGGATACACTCCAGTTTCCCTACGAGCCTTAATTGGATTAAGCGGGTTAAGAAAAAAACTGCTCTCTGTAGAATCCTTTGTTTATGCAAGATTAGGTTTTATTTATTTGAAAATAAACTAAATCTATCTTTAAAAAGCAGTGTTACTTTGTCATGTTACATGCACAACTAATGCTGCAAACAGTCAGTCTATGTGAGCCATCATAAGCACACAAAAATGTAAAAAAAAATGAATGCAATTTCCAGCCATTTTTATTTGTTTGCACTTTAAAATGACCACAGAGAACCAAAGTGATTAGTAAGGCTCAGATGCAAAGCTAGAATAAATGGGGGAAAAAAGTTCAACTCATATTTATGAGCAGATTTTTTTTAAATAAACGAGCATGCACAACAAATAAAAAAAAAAAAACAGGGAAAAAACAGTCTTTTCCAGAATAACCCATTACAGTGGAACAACACAAGCTGGTTTTACAGCTAAGCTTTGCAAACCAATTGAAAGGTTGCATCCTTCTGCAGTTCAGACTTCTAGCTCCCAGAAAGGAAGCTATCTAAAATGGATGCTACTCAACCTTTTTATAACTCTTTAACACGTCATAGGCTAATCATTTACTCAAGTTAGTCTGACTCAACACCTCTTTCTGTAAACTAGCACCTATCTGGATATGTGGCACGGTGAGCAGAAGAAACCCGAAGAAAGAGAATCTTCCACATGTATTTATGGCCATTTTTGTGTCCATGTAGCTCCCATGTTGCCTGGCCCCTCTGCTCCACTCTCTTGGGGAGGTTGGAAGACAGTTCATCTTGACTTTTCAACAACTTGCCTTCATCCATTTATAATCACTTCCTCTCAGCTAGAGTTGCACTAACCCAACATGTTTTAAATCACAAGATCAACTAGAGCAGCACCCTTTTCTACTGACTCTTAGGACACATCTTTTCAGGTACTTCCAGCAGCCTCCCAACGTCCAGCAGTGTGTTGTTAAGATAAAAATACCCAATCTGTGCAGTGTGGGATGTGGGACAACACTGCTGGGATCTGGTAAATTATTAAAAGTTATAGGTTATAGTTATGGCAAGCTTTTCAGCATTAGCCATTCGATGAACTGGATTCTGTGGTTTTTACTTCCACTGGAATCAATGCAGCATCATCTCAGTTTATTCATGTTTCTGCTAAATTCAACGTGTATCTGTGCTGATCCACATTTACAGAGAAGAACTAATGGGAAACAATTAGCTTTAGTTCCACAAAATAGGAAGTGCATTTCCTGCTTTATATCCATGTTTCCCCATTTTCTTTGTGTCCCACAGTCACTTTACATTTCTTCAATAGGAAAGTAAAACATGACAATCTGCATGACTAAAATCATCTTTTGTCTCCTGCAGGCTGAACAGGAGCCACAGCTCAGGCACAACATTTTGGGATTATGACATCTTGCTGAAAATTCATTGGTTTTAGATGCTGTTAGTCAGGCTCAGCTCTGATCATCCCCTTATTCTGCTGCTGATGTGGAGAGGTGAAAGTGAGTGTAATAAAATGTTAATCATATTTAATGACTGTAAGCCCTGTAGCAGTGTGAGTGTTGACCATCCATCAGTCATATTACTGCCAGAGAATTGTTTACATTTAGAGTAAACGATGGAGCCACTAATGAAATTATATCTCACAATAGCTTGTTACTTGGAAACGGAGCTGGAATGATCAAATATCTAAGCAATGACACATGACTTATTTGTTTGGTCTTATAATTAAAGGGGATTTATCAAATCCAAATTAGCTTTTGATTTTGCCTGACAGGGTCCCACCTTTCAAGTAAAATATCCATTTTCACCAGTCGTTCTTTATTTTGAGCCATCCAAAGATTTAAAGGGAAAACAAGTCGTCACCATGAGTTGAAAATGGGATGTTCTATTTGGTAGAAGAAGAAAAACCAACAAGATTTTGACAGAAGACAAAGACGTATGAAGGTTTCATTAAGCTTTTAGGATCTTTCTGATGTGATCACTAACCTGGCTGAGACTTGCCGTTTTCCCCCCGGGCCAGTAGGCAGAAGTATGGTTAACTGGTCACGGGTGAAGTGATCAAATGCTCTACAAGCAGGATAGAGGGGTATGCCACAATGCAGGTGATTTGAAGGATGAAGAAATGAAGGACAGAATAAATGGTATGAAGATCACAGAGGGGTATGAAGAAGTCCGAAGATCACAGGGGAAATTAGCAAAGCAAAGGGGGAAGTAAAAAAACAAAAACAAAACAACTAATTTTGATAACTTCATATAAAACCAACATGCACAGAAACTCCAGGAAGTTCAGAGAAATTCTCTGGTGCCTAAAAAGGTGAATGAATTGGTGGACATGATCATGTGTAGAAGCAGAATAAGGATGATCAGCCGTTTCTATGTACAAGGGAAGAATTCGTGGAATTGTTGGTTGACCCAGACAAAAGAATCGATTGACCCAAGTAAAGAGAGACCTGCAGGCCAGACAGTCAATAATAAGGCACAAGCCCCACACAGGCTACAACACGCTGACTGAATGGATTCTGGGGAGACAGGATTGGACTACTCGACTAAACATCTGAACTGCTAAAATCAAAAGTGTCCCACTGAATGTGGAGGCATGTTGCTCTATATCACTATATCACTTAGTCATCATTGTCAATATCAGTAGTAAAAATAACTGCAATGAGCTTTCAATGTGTTTATTTGAAATATTAATTTAGTACAATTAGGTCATTTTATGACTTATGAGTATTGATTTTATAATTTTCATCCTGAGTTTAAGACATTGTTTTGGAGGGACAACTGTTCTCGTGTCTTTAAAGAACACTGCTAAAACAAGATCATCCACTCAACGACGTGCAATGAGTGGTGGTAAGGACATGAGGATCAATATGAAAATAAGTGGACACTTTTGGTCCTGTTATGTCAAAAATAAGGGAAGAGAAATAAAATGCAACCAGCTCCACTATGACTAAGATTTAAGATTTATACAACAGAGCCTGGTGAACAAACAGGTTCTAAAAGATGGAAAGAACGTGCATTAAAATTATAGTGGACATAAAGAAACAGAGAAGAGCGGCTCATCTTTTTACAGAAGGTACAGAAAGGATCCTAAACGTAGATCATTAAAGTGGACTTTATTTTATGTTAAAGCTCAACATGTTGTCCAGAGGCTCTGGTTTGATTGGGCCGATATTCTGAAAAATTTCACGTCTTCCTTTTGTTTTGTTTGCTTTTACAACTACTATTGATCCAGTGGTGTGCGGGCGGTGTCGGCAGAAAAGAATAAAAGGCATCATTTCCTTTGAATTAATAGTTATGATTATTTTTCCCAGTTTTTAATAACTATTCTTCATATAATGTTTCTAATAATAATTTACTATAGCCTGTACAGTACATATCCGTTTGCAAATGGTGGCATTTAGTGCTCATTATAGCTCAACAAAAATACCTCAACATTACTTCCTCCTGGACAGGAAGACTGGCTGCACAGGTCACTCTTCATTGGCAATCAAAGCCTCTACTAAAAGACACAGCGCTGATCTGCCTTTTCCTCTCACATCATCACAACTATGTGCATCCGTGCATGCGCAGTCAGTTTCCCATATGTAAAAAGGCAAAGCGCCATGATGCCAATTTACGTTACTCTACGTACATTCACAGAGAATAAGTGAATCGATGCTTTGGTTTTTAGCTTGTGGGTATGAGAAGCTTAAACAATCTCCATGTTTCCTATTGAGGAAAATCATCAACTTCTGCACGAAAAAATGCATTTAATGAGGAAAACTGTGAAAACAGATTAATGGCTGTGCAGAGGGAAATCTATGATTAAGAAGGAAGTATCCGTCAGTGTCTGAAGTGTCATTGATATGGCGCTAAGGGCGCTGAAAGCCTAGTTTGTATGATGATTGTATGGCAGCAACCATATGTCACATTACTTGTCATGAAATAAAGTTAACTGGAAGAGTCTGAAGACTGCTAGTGAATTATGTTTAAGTTTTTTTAAATGGTGCCTTATGGCCTTGGTTTTGTTAGAGTAAGCAGGAACTTATCTGCCTACACACAGACACACACACACACACACAAAACACAGTCAAGTGTCCCCTGCAATGTGTGACTGCCTGCAAACCCAATCGTTCAGCTCATGGCAATGCCTGTATTCAGCATGTTATGCTACAACACAAATTCATTACTTCCCGTCTTTGGTAAAATGGATGGCCTGTTTGCCTTCACACTAAATGAACTACACCTGGTAGTGCACCAAGATCACCTGTTTTTAAGCAGAGTTCTTCTTAGTAGCAGATTGTGGAAGAGCATTCACACTGAGGGGGCGGCTATAGCTCAGGATGAAGAGCAATGGTAGACTGGAAGATCGGTGCAGGATCAATTCTAAGCTTCTCTTGACCACATGTCCACGTGTCCCTGCATTGCTCCCAGAGGTCCATTGGGGTACGAGTATGACGTGTGAAAGAGCAATTGTGACATGCATGTGCTTTGAATGCTGAGCAACATGGCTGGAAATGCACTCTGCAGTACAGCCCATTTGAGATTTGCTTAAAACAACTAAGTGACATCATTCTGCCCCTTCAGCAACAAACACACTAAAAAGAAGACACTAAAAACATTTGGATCATGCAGGAAAAGGTGAAATATCACCCATTATGGTGACTTGTCTCTTCTCAGCTGCCATGATTATGTAACAATAACTTATAAAGAGGCAAATATTTCTACACCAAATACTAGTTGCAAGAATTGTTTTTTTTAAAAAAAAGATTTTTTAAAAAAGTGCACATTTACCGAGAAAAATAAAATGGTTAGAGCTTCTCAGTAATTATAATAAATTAAATGGTATGGGGAAGGCGCTCTTTATTTTCCCTTCTTCTGTTTTGAAGCAGAAAGCAGTAAGCAGCACATTCCAGTAAATCACAACTAATTTCAGCCCTGCTTGACGTGCCTACTAAAGTAGAAACACATGCACTAACTCCCCTTTCTTTTCCATCCTGCCACAGCCAGCCCACACTTTTCCTTTACCCAATCTCATCGTCTGCTTTAGTTTCTCTTTCTTGTTCTTTTTCTTTTTAAATACAACCCTTACGCTTCAAACATATAATCTATCGATCAATATTTTACTTCCAATCTTATTCAGATCCGGTCCAGCAAAGTTTATTTTTGACCTTTTCTTTTCCACAGACTGCCACGTTGATGTATCGCGCACAAAAGAACAGAAAAGAAAGAAAAGAACAGTCAAATATAACAAACCTAACATCTGTGGTTTCTCACTGCCTCTCAGCTTCTGGCTGTGTTAGATTTGGGAACATCAACCCAACACAAACTCAATGTAAGAGGATTAAGAAGCATGTTTGATAGACAAGCTAATCTAGTTAATGTATTTGATGAACACACGTTAAACTTAATGAGGATCAGCACGGCAGCTTTTTCAATGCATCCACATTGTACTGACCACATGTTCCACCCTTAAGAAGAAACCGTGGTCATAATGACCAAATCAAAACTGCTGTTTAATTATGACTCAATCCCTTTCCCGTCTTTACTCTCCTCTTCCTCTGCTTTATTCCTCTTTTCAACATTCAGTGTTAAAACTTGGAAATATCTTCATAAAATATGTCTTTAAAACACAAGTTGCTGCGTTTAGTAATGATTATGCATTTAAGAAACTTCTATATTCTTCCTTTATCAGTCATTCAGATTGATTTGATCAGCAGTAGAAATCCTTTAAAATCATCTAGTGTTTGTGTACATTTTCTAGACCCATGGGAATTTACCCAAGTTCCATGATAACTTTTTTTTAATACAAAGTATGACTCACTCGCTGTAAAATTTGAATACTTACTGTACCACACAGAGAAAAGCGTGCTTGTAAGTGGAGCGAAGAAGAAAACAGGATGGTTTCTTGCTAATATTTCTACTTCACAAAACAAACAGACTGAAACCTACGCAAACTGCTTTCGGTCCAAGTTGATATTTTTGTTCTTTTCTTTTTGCCATGCCTGCGCTGCACCCACTGTACATAAACACTACAGCTCTGCAGAAACATAATTATTCCCTGCGCTTAAAAACAGGGATGAAAGTGTTTTTGTCCATTTGGTTTAGATACAATTTCCTCTTTTAAAACCACAAATACAACCAAATTATTTTCTCTTTGCCTGTCTCTTAGCAACTGAGAACAGTTTTCTGGTGACATCAGGGCAGGGAGTAAGATTTTTCTCTCTGTCTGTAGAACAAAGTTTCAGTGAAGTCACACTTTGATGAAGTTAGATTTTACCGTCTATATAACCGAAGTAGATGTGCCAGTAAAAAACAAAATACTTTAGACTGAGACTGAGTGTTGCAAAAGAGAACAAGAAAATCCATCAGTGGAGAATAAACTGGACAGGATACAGAAGGAACACAAATGACCAGCATACATTTTGTTCAGTTTGTCTGATCTGCAGCGATGTGAGGAAGCTGCCTTCCTGCTTTATGAGAAGGCTATGATCCTGGCTGTGCACCGACGGGAGGAAAAGAAAAACCTCAATCTGATGTTGCTTTATGTGTGTGCATGCAGGGCTGAGATGCGTCATTACCGTCGGTCATTCCTCCTGCGTCGGAAGAGCTTTTTGGTGTGTGCGATCTCGGCCTCGTTAGGAAGGGGTGGGAAGACCTGTGAGAGACAAATCACTGCATAAGAGACAGCTGCTGTCGAGACCAAAGATTTATATCACACTGTGGAGTCATGTCTATGCACAAAACATGACTTTTTAAACCCCTCTTCCTGCTTTTTTTGTTTTAGTTTAAGTTGTTTCATGCCCAGTTAACAGTGTGCTCACACCCAACTATATATATTATATTATTATACTATAACTATTACCATAAGTATTACCATAGTAACAGCTGGGTCAAATAGAGAATTCCTGATTCGGATGTCTTGACAGATAAAACTTCATCATTTATAATTCCTTAAAAAGCAGTAAACTCTGCCATAAATTATTCAGTTTCTAACGGTAGGCGTCTCATTTGTAACATGGATGCACAAAATGATGAGATTAGCAGGAATGAGCGATGTGCATAGTCCTGTCAAAGAGCCTTGGTAACTGCATTGCACTGTAGGAAAACACCACAGCTTATCTCAATATTCATGAAGGGAGCTTTTAAAAACATGGAGGCGAGTTTTTCATTTATACATGAAAAATTATTGAAATAAACAAGGAGAAAACTCTAATTAACGACACAGATTGTGTTTTTAAAATGATTCATCTCACATACTTTGTGACGGAACAATTATCATTAATGCTACTACACATATGCACAGCAACAACCTGTAGAGTATTTTTAATCTTTTCCTTTAAATTATACACTTAAGAACAATCATTTGGATACTGGCTTGTTAACTCCTCCTCAAAACATACGAGTAACCTGCATTTCTGTTTATTTACACTCACCGTGGAAAAACAGGGTTATTGAACAACATATATATCTAAAAGAAAAAAAAAACACAAAGAACTTGTTACAGAAAGTTTGACATCATCATAGATTAACCAAACCATAAGAAAGGGTCAGGAACCATAAATGGAGGGTCAGAAAGTTAAACGTCATTAACTCAGTAATCCTGAAAGTTACTAAATGCTTTTTGCTTTGCCAAGGCTGCTTAACTTCCTGTTAAAAGATTATGATTGACGGCAGCTGGTAGCTTCTCTGTACTAACATGAAAAGGGTCCGTTTGACAGCCCTCACAGAACTGACCTACATGTAATACAAAGAGAGAACAAAAATCCAAGGAGCTCAGCACAGATCTTACAGAGGATCATAAATTTACACAAGTGTCCTTGTAGGCATTTCAAAAGAACTCCAAACTACAACATTTAAACATCTGTCGAGTTTGTAAGAACAAGCTAATGGAAGGTGTAGCCACTTTGTCTGGATGAAGAACAGCAATCTCTCTCAGCTGAAAAGAAATCGGTCCACACTGAGAAATCTGCCTTCTAGAAAGGAAGCACGTGATCCAAATGTTATATTATCAAGATCACCACGACAGATTGGCCAAAGCGGGCAAAATAATTGCAAGCTCTAAATTAGGAGATGTTAAGGGTGATATCCAACCATCACCCAGCCATCAGTTGATATAGTTTAATGGTAAAAGTTGTTAAAAACTATTAGGTTTTCTTTATTTACATGCTTAAATGTATCTGAAATTGCAAAGCAAATATCATCACTTGCATGAAGTCTATCCAAAACTCAAAAAGCCTTTAAAATCTGACGGATACTGAATGGTGAAAAAAAACCCACATTCTCTCTTCTATATGGCTGCATAATGTCGACACTACGGGCGAATTTCCTTTTTTCTGGAATTTTTTCCCCCAGAAAACTCATTTAAAGCAGACTTTCTAG
>JBAMIG010000020.1:7980837-7996283 GCA_037177335.1 Kiunga ballochi
CACTAAGGAAATAAAGACAGTTGAATTAGAGTCCAATTTACTTCTGTATGCAGAACACACACACACAAACACACACACACACACCACCAAAAAATAAAAATAAAAAGTTATCAGTGTGCTTCTGTCCCAACTCATCCAAATGGTTTGATATTTACAAAAGGTATGATTGGGTGTGCACGTTGAGAGGAAGGTGACTTACCCAATCACATTCCAGGGATTTTAAATCAAACAAATAAATAAATAAAACTCACAATTCAAAGGGAGAGGCTACTGAGATTTTCCATCCTCTCCACAGTCACGTAGCAGTTAATCATCCAACAGGTATTTAGACCTAAACGATTTTTTGTGACAGCCAAGAAACTGGCTTAGAAACCGTGCTTGATCCGTTCACGTGGGCAGCAGTTTACAGTGATGGGGGTATAAGCATGAGGGAAGGAAATAAAAGAAATAAATATAAAAAGCCAGTAGGATGTGGGATGTAGAGAATGGAAACCAATGAATGAAGAACTTTCTCTGCAATAGCTAAGTTGATGCTTTCCTGCCATTTCTACAGTGTAAAGTTTCTGGTAGGATGCTCAGTTAGTCAGTCCATTGTTTCCCTGAGCTTATTTATGTTGAAAAGGTCGTCAGCCAAAAGCAATAAATTTAAAACTGCCCCAGGGGTGGCATTACAGGACAGGTTGTTGTGAGCAGAGGAGAGAGAGCAAGATTGTAAATGCAAGATAGCCAGCGCATAAAATACTGTGAGGGAGTAGAGACGCCTACTCCGATACCAAGCCAGGAGAAATAATGCTCCCGTCTGTAATCGGAAGATTAGATTTAGCTTTCTTTTTACTTGCTTGGAAGCATACTAAAGAGATGAAACTTACCAATTTATTACACAGAGGTATGTATGAGTTATTAAAACAGGTCTTATGAGACAATTTAAACCTGGATGTTCTTCAGTGTTTAATTGCTTGCCTTCATAAATATGATACAAAGCAGACGACACACAAAGCGTCCGACAAGAAAACAAAATATGACTGCTGTTTTGGTTCTTCACTCACAGGGATGCCTGACACTAAGTTGCTATAGAGCTGCAGCAGTTACTTTTCTATACCCCCCCTCTATAGCTCCATCTCCTGTTGCCAGACCACAAAGTCTTTGATGTAACCGACTATCCATCTGTATCTATCCTGTCTTCAGATCACTTATTAAATGAGATGTAGATGTCGGGACTTCACATCTTTGCCTCTTATCACAGATCACCCGGTAAACCTGACAGAGGCAGCTCTAAATCTCTTCTGCCTGTGCTGCAGACTTAAGTTACATGAAAGGCTTGGAAAAAGGATCATGAAACAGAGCAAATCCTGCACTAGAGGGATTTTATAGGAAAACAATTTGAGAAATTCTGAAAGCAAGTTTGATTTCTGACATGTGAGAGCTGGATGGGGGGCCGGTGCGAAGATCAGAACATCATTTAAAGTCGTTTTAAATGCTGGAGCTCTTTCTGCTGTATGACTTATGTGGTGGAGTGCAAGCATCCATAACACACTGTGTGGATGCTTGCAATCCACCACCCTTACAGCAAACAAACTTAATCACCTACATATACACACATATCCATCCATCCATAATTGAGGGAAATTTCAAATAACATAGTAGTGTGTATGCTGAACATACATGATTTCTGTCACCCCTCCTCATATTTTAAAGATTTAATTAAGTCATGATCATTTTATGTGTCTTCTTAACCTCAAATTGCTATTGTGACTATCTTTGACACTACAGATTTAAAAGCTGTACAGGGTTTCATTTCCTCTGCGAGGCACCGAATATGAATGGAGGATCTCTATGGGGAATGCCAAACATCAAGTTGTGGCCAACAGCCCTGGTCTTTGAGCTCATCTTCCAGGTTGTGATAACGACCTCCACCATCCTGAAAATAAACATACTTTTCTGACAAAAGATGCAAGTGGTTATTGTAAATAAAATCTGTGCTTCATTCCTGAGAGTAAAATCTGTGAAGTAAAAATGATAAAGTTCATTAAATGCTGTTAGGGCAGAAGTAGAAATATTTTAATTGATTAAACATAAAAAAGAGCATGTAGCTAAATAAGAGCGTGATTTGCATCACAACTAAATCAGATGAAAATACGTTTTTTTCCTTTCAAAGTGTAAAAGTCACTTAGTGTGGCTGAAGCTTCTGTTAACAAAGCTCTGCAGATCATTTCAGATGACAATAAGTGCTGATAATAAATGATGCAAAGTAAATTTTATTAATACTATTCTACTGAAACATAATAGCCTATTTGGTATCCTTTTCCTTGTATAATTGCATAAAAATGTTTAAAAATAGGTCACTGATTAACTATTATTTAAGACTTATGTGCAACAGGTCACACTTTTCCCCACGGCTTCCTGCTTCCATGCATGTAGTCAGGTCCCCAGTGTTTCTCCCATGCTATGATCCCAGAGCACAGTAGTGATTAAGTCAGAATGTGAGTGGTTAATAAACTGCACGAGCCAATAAGCAGCAGAAGCAGAGACAATAGCAGGAAGGGACCAGAGGGAGGGGGCTGCTGGTCACCATGACCCCCTGGATATTGTTCTGCTGCCTACCAATATTTGAAGGATGGTGGGGAGGAGTGAAGGATGGTAAGTAGAGGAGGGAGGGGACATGATGATGATAGTCAGAAGAGAATAGGAAAAAGGAAACAGCAAATAGGAAGCAGCAAAATCAGATAAGGTATTGGGTGGGAATTAGAAGACATGAAGTAGACAGTTTAAGGTGAGCCGGAACAAACATTTACTGTAAATGAGTATGAGTTAACACTGATTATAATGCAGGTCTCAAACAAATTGACAACTAACAAACACCAGCACCCACCACCAACCCCTATTCAATTAAATAATAATAATAAAAAAAATCCCACCCCACCCCCAGCAGTCCTTCACCACCGGAGTCCTGCTCTACAGCACGTACACTTCCAGACAGAGGGGTCAGCCAGTCTGCAATATCTCAGCTCCAGACTCCTGCTTTGTTCCCCCGCAGCACTTCTTTGTTCACAGACTAGAGACCGGATATTTCCTCAGTGACCAGTCACTTTCTACTCTTCTTTGGCGTCACTTTACCCCTTGCCTCCTTCTCCGATGCCCTCCATGACACGTTGAATTGTTCTGCCGGCAGCGGGGAAGTAAAACACTTTCTAAAGGAGTAGCTTGAAATGAGGCTTTTTTATCATTCACATGTGACTCTTGTTATTGAGTAACTCTTCAGATCCCATTTATAATCAACATGACGCATCTTCTTTGTTCGGTCCTTACAAAAGTAGCTTTTCCACGACACTGAATGGTTTTTATACATCATATTACTTCTTTATCTGACAATGCAGCTGCGGAAAACATTTATTCAAATTGTGTGTAAACAGTAGCATCTGCTCTACTGCACTTGTTAATCCCAACCTGTCTCATAATACTTCACGCTAATTTACATGGTAAACCCATGATCCTTCATGCATGCCCTTTTTTTTTTTGCAACATTTTGAGTCAAAACATGTTTCAGATGCGTTTTTATCAAAATAAACATGGTACATGCTCACACCTTCTTGTGAGCATGTTCAGAGAAGGAAATATTTGCTGGCAAGATTTCATGTACTGGAAGTGTTGAGAACGCCCACATATATGCACAGACATGCACAAGTTGTTTCTCTCATGGCGCAGAGGATCATGCCGACACAAACATGTTTATGAGCCCAACAACAAGGGTGTGATGTGAAGCACCAGTGCTGTGGTGGGAGTCAGGATGGAGGGGATGCTAGAGGGGACAAGGAATTCTCAATCTTCAGGAGAAAACAAGAAGAAAGTCAATAAATAAAGTCAATTTGTGAAGAACCAGGATGCTAAAAGGTATACATGTTTTGAAAATGGGGTTTTGGTGGCAACACGTTGTCTTTTTTCTGGACGTCCCTACTCATTTCAGCGAGACAATGCCAAGCCATTTTCTGCACACGCTACGGCAGCATGGCTTCGTAGTACAATAGTCTGGGTACTAAAACTGGCCTGCTTGCAGTACGGACCGGTCTTCCATTGAAAATATGTGGTACATTATGAAGTCTCTTGACTGCTGAGCAATTGAAATTGTACATCAAGCCAGAAATGGAAAAAATTCCACCAATAAAGCAACAATTAGTGGCCTCAGTTACAAAACGCTTACAGAGTTTTGTGAAAAGAAAAAGTGATGTAACACAGTATATGTGTCCTCAGTTTTTTGGGACTAAATAAAGGTTTTCAGTTTGAACATTAGACATCTGGTCTCAGCAGTGTATTCATTTGCATATACTAATTTAAAACTAAACCTGTTTTTTTTGTTTAACTATTTCAAGCACTCTGTTGCTTTGTGGCATGAAAAGGGCTTTATAAAAATTTTTTAATTTTTTATATCTCAGCTGGCACAGTAATTTTGTCCAAGTAACATTTTTATTGGATCATAATACAGTGTCTGATATTCTGTCAATTACAACCACTCTATTTAATGAGTAAAATAATGAACTGCAAACTCTGTGTGCAAATGCTTCATTTTTTCAAAGCATCCCTGCGTAACCGCCACGAATCCACAGATCACATACTTGCTCTCTGACCCTGGATGCTTCATTCATTACAACATGACATTGGACATGAACGAAGTGTTATTGTGTGTGCAGGTTGACATTCCAGAGAGGCCACGAGAGGTGTTGCAGAATCTGAGGGCAAAAGGAGGAAGTCTTTGCTCACAAAGCTGCTTGCACACACCCACACATACACAAATGGGATGTTTTCCTCATCCTAGAGCTATTTGGACGTCTATTCCGGCTTCTGGAAAGAGGAAGTGAATGTTAGGAAGAAGTGTGGAATGCAGACGTGGATTTTGGATGATCAAGTTGTACCGTACTGTCGAATGAGGCGATAAAGTTGGAAAGAACCATGTTACTGTTTTTATTGGGGGTATTTTACATTATGACTGTATTAATATTTTTATACAGATTCTTTTCTTACAGACATGCAGTACTTACTGTGCAGCTATGGGTTGATTATTTTAAGCACCAACGGTAATAATATTTATCTGTAGCAGTCGGTGTGGGCAGATGATGGTTAACACTGTGGGCATCTCAGGCCGCACAAAAAATGAACTTCTGAAAAGCTTTGTTTAGAATTTAGAAAGACTGTACTGTCTGGTATTGTGGTTCTTCGTGGAAAATAGAAACGTAGGCTACATTACTTTGATTCAAAGAGCTAACAGAATGACAGAGTGGATGGTCTCATTAGAGTAAGAAACAACAGGGCCTGGCATCGCTGCACCTGAGCGGCAGAGCTCTACAATCCAACTTGCCAAGACAAAATACTTGTGACATTTCAGCAGGCTGTGAAAGGGTGATTGGATGAGGATGGTGCGATTCACAAACTTCTGAAAAAAAAATACAGAAAATGGGGCACCATTGTCTTCATCACTGACCTTACTGTATCTTAATGCCAACAGATATCCGATCTCAGGCACACCAGACAAGCACTGCTGACTCCATCTTACTTTTGGCTCAAACTGAATGAACGGAAGTGGGAATCTTGGAACAAGAGCTTTATAATGAGCGATCATCGCAGTAGCCTAACTGGACCCATCTTGGCTGTGAGACCATGAAAGGCAAAATAAAACATCATGGCCTAAAGGCCAAGAGGGGAAGGAAAGAGGAAGACACTGCAGCTCAAACACTATGAAAGAGGGAAAACATTTTGGCTCAGAAAGCAGGGCAGGAAGAAGGGGACTGTAACATAGGTACCCGAAAGTGAACTCTGTCACCTTAATAAATCAAAATTCATATAAAAAGAAGCAAAAAAACAAACACAAAAGAAGAACTTGTAAACAGCTGAGGTTTACACTGCTACTAATTTAATTCAGTCTATATATTCCAGACACATCATACTTAGAAATAGTGTGTGATGAAATCAGGAACACCCGTTAGACAGCTCAATATATAATATAATATAATATAATATAATATAATATAATATAATATAATATAATATAATAATGTAATGGCAAATATGCAGAGCCCGTAATATTTTAGCCATTCCCTAAAACCTAAAGTAATGTCATTTATTGGGTATCCTGCAATACAGCTGTTGTAAATTTCACACATTACTGTTTAACCATCAGAAGTTCGGTTTTGTAGAGTGCAATGAAGATTAAGAAATATTTAAACATGAAAACATACAGATACTGCAAATCTAGTAAAATGATGTTGAGTGTATCAGAAAGACAGTCTCTGCCTCAGAAACCATCTTCATGAATCTATAAATATAATTCTTGACCGTCTTCAAATGTAATAAGTTTATTATTAATAGGTTTATTACTTTTAAGGTAGATGTAAGATTTTATAACATAATAGTGCATTTCAGCACCTGACCACTAGATGTCATAAAAGATTAATTTACAAAACAACTAGTTTGATTAAACAAATGAGTACAATTATTAATCTTGTTACATTGTGTTTCTTAAAAGTAAGATAATATATAATATTTGTTTTTATTAATTTACAACAGTCTGGAACAGTCTTGTGATTTTATTAGAGATCTGACTCCTGTAAAACTGCTGTTCTTTTTACACTGCAACTTCCACTTTCACAACCAGGGGTCCCCCTTCAGCAACTAATGGATGAGGATGCTCTCACCTGGACAGTATTTTAAACCTCAGAGTAAAAATACAACCCAAAAAAGCACACTTAGTTTTTTTCTGTAAAGACAAAACGTAGTTACTCACAGAGCGCAGATGAGGTAGGAACATTTCTATGTCATTCATGTCTATGCCGTCATCATCCACAAATTTATTTTTGCTTAATCTGAAAGAGAGGAAGAGTGAGAGATGAGGGAAATACAGTAAACTGTATTAACTGCTAACACTGAACATAGACTAGAAGGACCAGCAAAACCAAATAACAGTCATATAAAGACACATCTTACCCCTCTCTATCTATATGTGGCAGGTGCTTTGGCACTCCTCTCAAATGTTTCCTATGGAAATGGCTGAAGTCCAGCTTCTCTGGCTGCACATCCCAACCTGCACCTCTACAACGAGGCAAAATGAATATAAGAAATGTCAGCGAATATTCTGCAAGAGTTCAAGCAGAATATTATACTATAACTGGACCTAATGAGGACATTGCAGGAAAAGTCACATTAAAGCCTCTCAGTCATTTTTCTTTACAGTGTCTTCACAACACAATCACCTCATGTACACACCAACTTTGAATCACATCAAAACAAGTGCAAGTTAGATGTGTTTCTCTGCATTTGATGGGGCACAAATATGTAGGATATGAACTGTAGTTTAAATGCTCTGTTCGGATCTTTGATGATGGTTAAACGTGTTTAAAGAGTGTTTTCTAAGTTCTGGATTAAAAAAAAAAATAAACAAGGGCAACTTCATTTAGGATTCAATCTTAACATTTTCCCCTAATTTGTTTTGCTTATGTTGGGTCAGATAGTGTGATCTTACACAGAGAACTGAGTGAGTAATGTCATAAAGACAAAAACAGCTATTTCTAAGAATACATTTTTAACTCGTATAATCTGCACAATCTGATTAATATAGATTTACACTTCACAGGACATTCACTCTCTCACTCACTCACTCACTCACTCTGACAGGCACATTGGGGTGCAACTTAGGGTTAAGTGTCTAAGCCAAGGACACTTCGGTCGATGAAACCTGGAATTGATCTCACAAGCTTCTGGTTGAAAGACGACAGCTCTACGGAAACCTTTATTAGTTGTACTAGAACTAGTATAAACCAGTAATATAGCAGAAATTCTTTAAAACAGCATTTATTATCATTCAACAACAAAATACAACATTTTTGCATAATGGTGATCACTTTATATTAATTGAAAGTATTTTAAAAACAGTATTTTTCTCTGTTCTTTCACCTCTGATGTCTGGTGGCAGTTTTAAAAGCTTTGAGATTTCAAGCAAAGAATAAACAAAATTTAGAAGTTTTATAATTATTCATTTTATGGTGAATATAAACAGACTTTATACATCTGGCGGTCAGCATGTCCGTGTTCTCAGGTAAAACACGGTGCAGGGTTTTTACACTACCTTAAAATCGTACTCGTTACCATACACATATACACAAAAATACTTGTTTATTTCCATATGTGGCAATGTGTTAAAGTTGTATTTCTTCCCAAAATAATAAAGTAGTAAAGACAAAATGCAGGTTTTTGGTTTTTCACATCCAGCTTTAATTGGGAAAGCAGAAATGTGAAAAATCTTCTGCATGTGTTCAGACCTACTGACGTCATTCAATCTGCCAACAGCATCATCTACTGCGTACTCAGAAAAGCCATCGTGGCCAGATATTAGTGAAAGTTGTATAGACCTCTCAAATGTAATTAATATTTTGCCCATTTGTTCTTTTAACTTCTCTTCTTTTTGCCCTTCTTTTAGGTTTTACCACCGACTCCAAACTGGATCAGTTGATTAATTCAGGTCAGGAGGAAAATGTGTAATAAAGCAAAAGGAGCAGACTAAACCTGAGACTGTGTCTACATTGGTCATGTGACTCAAACTATGTTTGGAATTCAGAGCCAGTAAACGGCACATCATGAGCCACATGAGACAGAAAGGTACATACCCATGGGAGTCCATTGTGTTGGCAGCCCATATGTCTGTCCCCAGGATATCAAAGGAGACATCCTCGTTTCCGTTCTGAACACAACAAATAATAATAAAAAAAAAAAAGGAAGAAAAATATGTATTATTTAGTTAAACTACAAAGCAACATTTCATCAGTTCCAAACCCTGATTACTTTTCTTTTAGGTATTCCCCCAACTCAGTACTGAATCTTCAGACTTTTTACCACTTAATGCCTGAATTAAGAAGAACTGGGCAGAAACATCCCAGTTTTAGAATCTGAAAACTTTGACTCTTTAACATAATCTGAAAAAAAAATTTTCCCGGTATATTTACTATTTGTTACTATTTAATAAGCCAAAATTATTCCAATCCAAGCATAATTCCAAGTAATCTTATGCTTAGTGGTATTCACCATGGTGTATGAGACCAGTATCATGTAGTAAATAACAGGGCTTTGAATAAAGTTTCTGCCATAAAGTGATGCAAAATGTCTCAGACTGTATATGATACATTAGGCCTTAAGTTATTAAAGACTAAATGTGAAGCAGAGCAGATTGAAAGATTAATACTTTCACTGAACAATATACAGGACTCCTTATTTCCAGTAATGCTAAAACCCAAACTCTAACTATGCAACACGAGTGTTCTGAAAACATAATAAAATAAAGACTTTTTATTGTCTTTTTTCAAACTTGACAAAATCACCTGTGAATATTTGACAAGCATATTATTTTACATGTTGTTCTTTTAGACAAAACATGTAAATAAACAACAAACAGTGGCGATCAACATGAGAAAACAGATTATCTCAGACAGACATTTTTGTACCTTGGCAGAACCTTTAAACTGGTGGTTTCGGCCCCTGCTTCCAGAACGGGAACCAGATCCAGGCCTAGATCCAGAACTGGGTCTGGAACCTGTGCTGCCATTGCTGCTGTGCTCCCACTCATCCTGTGTGAAAAGAGAAGAGGGAAAGTTGCTCCAAATGCTTTTTCAAAGAATAAATGTTGGAATAAGACAAGAAAACCGGTGGCTGCTTTGAATCAAATTTAAAACAAGTAAAAATAGCATGGTAAGTCTTTTAAAAACAGGACGATCTAAGTGAAAGCTTGCAGCGGCAGGGAAACAACGCATGTCCTCAGGTTATGATCTGACTGTGTCTATCTAGAAACCAGATATACAAAGAAAAAGTGTTTAAAAAGGGTGAAAAACTCACCGTTTGCTCAACATGTTAAACTCTGCCGCACTGGGATTTTTGTATCTCCTGTTCTTAACAAGTTAGTTTGTAAAGTTAAATGTCAAAACTAATTTAATATGAAAAAAAAACCCTGGCATTGTGGTTTGTGTTGCAAAATCTGAAATGATACAAAATAATTTATGCTTTTATTAATTTATGCCTGATCTCCTAATCTACTACAAACTAAACACTGAAAACACAGTAAAGAAACAAATTTAGGGTATTTATCTTCTTAATCGATGGATAATGCTTTTGGTATTATTCAGCTACTGGCTCAAACATCTCAGTATCCCATGATAGTCATTAGGATCATCATACTCTTTTCTGCTGCAACTAATGAGCTGTGAAAAGCCCAAAGGTGGCGTTATCACTCTCTTCCTATCATACACTTGAACAGCTGATGGGAGACAGTGAGATCAACTACAACATAGAAAATGGAGGGTAGAAAAAAAACCTATATTCAATGCAGTGACACTCCAATGACTGAGAAAGAGACAATCAATGTGGAAGAGGAGGCAGAATCAATGTAACTATTTTAATATCTTAGCACAACTAAAAGTTTGTGAATGCTTATTTCTAATTCATAGTGCACACAGATATTATTCTGTGCAACAGTGAACATACATTCATGAATATATATTCAGGGTCGATCAAACAAAGGTAATCCCGGCCTAAGAACTGCTCCGCAATGGGTGAAAATTAAAGATATCACATAATATCAAACTTCAAAACGTAGTTTGTTATACTAAACACAGTTTATCTGCTAAATATTTGCATATTTAGAATCATTTTCTGATTCTGCTTATTGAGCACAACAAAAATGTGAAAGTTGTAATGATACATCTAGTTTTTAAACTTTTCCCAGTAGTCATATCTATAACAAACAACAGTATAGTTCATGTTTGATCAGCTGATATTTTCAGGTTGGGTCCTGCTCTGATGACCTGTAAGCTGCAAAGGGAAACTTGAGGACAGAACTGACAGTGTGTGGACTGTGGTTGTGGGTTTTTATTAAAATCATTCAGATGATAAGCGTCCTGACATCAGGTAAACACACTTACTGGTTTAGAGGAGCCTCTACCTTGGGATGACGTCCAGCTACCATCTCTCTTGTCGATGCAGCCATCTGTCCACTGGAGGAAAAAAAACAAGGGTGCTTTTAATTGCCTCAAAATATTCCTGAGACTATTGTTTCATCTGTTCATTGTTAGACACTTTTCTTATTTCACACATTTAGCATTTTTTGTCCTCTCCTTATGACCAAAAAATGTCCAGGCACTTAATTATAAATGGACAGAGGACAAACTAGCTCACACCTCACAGTATGTTGTAAGTTTCTAACACAGCAAGCACAAAAGCTGCATGCAGCTGTAGTTACAGTAGTTACATCTGCACCTTTGTCTCTGCTGATAAATAAATAAAAAACAGACTAAAATACTGGTTGCTGCTCTGATGCAGGCCATCATTTTCTGGTGTGTTTTAGTAAACACAGCCAAGGTCAATAACCAACTCTGCTAACAGATGTGTGAGGAACAAACACAAGCAAAATTTGCTCCAACCTGAGGAACCTTGCCATCATTGTCCAGGTCCAAATCTCCATCTGCCTTGTCTCCCAGAAGCCCCTGCACCTGATACTCCAGTACATAGCTGTCGATGAAACGCTCCAACTCTTCTATCTCCTGTGAGCGTGTGCTTCCCGCCTCTGATGATGCAGATGCCACCGAAGAGTTCTCCATGACAACCGTGGTCGTGATGGGTGAAGGGAGAGGAGGAGGAGGAGGAGGGGGAAGGAAAGTGACCTGGACAGAGACAAGGATAAGGATGGAGAGAGAAGATTTGATGAAAAAAGCTTCCATGTTATGACCTGATAAGACTCCATCATTACAGCAAAGAAAAAAGCAAAAATTTTTACAATTAACTTCACAACAAAGAAATCATGCAAGTAGCTGCTTTGCAGTCCATACAAGCAAAATGGTGAATCCACTATATGCAATGAGCAGATGACCTAAAACAGAGTCATCTTTGGCTGCAACAAAAGTTCCTATTCTTACCTTGGTCCCCTTCAAGTCCACAACATTTCCGGAAGGCCCCGCTGCCAGCACACATCCATACATGCATCACTCAATTCCACCTAAGTGTCAAACAGTAAGCCTGTCCAGTTGGCTTTTTAAATCAGAATTAAATCAGCCCACATGTATCGAAAAACCCTGTCTGACATCCAAGCCGATTGCTCTGCCCAAACCATCTCTTGGTGTTACTGCTCACACACATTTCCTCCCTGCATTTCTCTGTACTTCTAGCTCTACCTTGCTGTTGCTCTCACTCCCTCCTCTCTGTCAGTGTTGAGTGATCACCTGACCCCTGCCCAACAGGGAAGCAGCTTCCCGCATGCCTGTCTATTACAACTAAGCTCCTTTACATCATGGCTTGATCACCAGCCATGCAAAGAGGATTTGTGGTTGGAGCACTGAGAATGGTATCTGCTGAGCCCTGGGGACCCGCTGGGGAGCCCTGTGCATGTCCAGCCAACGAATCGGCGCTACCAGTGTTAAAACCTTTGTTTTGACTCTGACTGCAGGACATCCGACTACATCCTCAAAACTGTATGCAGCGTTTTTTATTTGATGGTATGAACTGTTTCCACCTGAGGGAAGGAAATGAAACGCTTTATGATTAATTAAAGACAAGAAACAATGATACTTGTGTAAAACTGTTAGAATCAGTTAACAAATCCAAGAGGAAGATACTCCATCAGTGGATCAGACCTATGGTTGAGCTACAGAACACGATGTTAGCAAGATGAGCGTATGACCTGAACTTGTCTTCAAGTCATTTTAGCATCTCTTTCTACTTATTTTGCTGTTGTTTTTTCTCAAAAAGACTGAGTAAAACAATAATCACTTCACATTATATACCAGGTCAACATGTCCTACAGTAGTCTGACCTGGTGTCACTGGGACTGTAATCTATTAAATAATCCATCCATGTCAACACTACAGTGTAATCCATCCACACATTAACATGGACGCTATGATTAGCCTGGTGGTTTGCAGCTACTGTAGAAGGTTACACGGGCATGAAGGTGTTTTGAAGCACTCCTTAATAACACAACAACACATTGCAATAACATGGAGTCACAAAGAGAAAGAAATGATCCATTTTAATATAAGATGACCACAGAGCCAACTGTAAAGTCTGCAAAATACTCATTTTATGTTAGGATGGAAACACCAGCAAAATATCTCAACACAACATGATGTTAACTTTAGGTAATCTCATGCACTTAATGCTTTTCTCATTTGTCCACCTCAAAGCTCAGAAGCTTTCAATTGCATTGGGTTTGTACTGTATATCCTTCACAATGACAGGAGGAACATCATGCTATGCAAGGTTACAGCCAGGTTGACTTCCTCTTGGTCAACAACATCTCAATTTTGTTGCAGAGTAAAGAAAAATGTGTCAAAAGAAAGAATTTCCAGTCAACTGCATTATTTGCATTCTGTCTAATTCCTAAGAGCCCTCCATATCTAGGAAGAAGCTACAAAAAAGGTAAAGAAAAATGTAAAAATAAGGCTCATATCACTGACTATTTATCTTCTCTCTGTCTGCAAGTTACAGTGATGTTCCTGATTATTTCAGTGGCTTAAATACAAGCTAACATGGAAATGCAGGCCAAGTAGCAACGGCCTGCATCAGATAAGCTGAGCTAGGATGGACTCTGGCATTGTAGCGGTCTTCATAAACTCTGCTTAAAAATTCAAACTATTTTCAAAGTCTTCAGTTTTTAAATCTGTAATAATGTTCAGAATCACCAGTATTTTTTAGAAGTATAAAGGAAAGCAACTCAAGTGTGGAAGCTGCAAGACATCTTCAAGAGAACTCTACAAGTCCAGTCGCCTTTCTTAATGCTTCTCCTGTTACAATAACCTGGATGACTAGGAATCATTTCATCAACAGACCCCTTAATTAGGCACGAAATGCGCTTTTACAATCAGATAAGTAAGTGCTATAAGTGTGAAGTTAATGGAGCTGTGTCAGTATTTCCTGCATTGCCTGAATGAATGTGGTTGCCTTTAATAATAGTTGTCCTAAATTAAACGTTAACTTGATGGATGGATGTTGGTAGCAGCAGCATCCATGTTCATTGTCCTTCTGTTCTCCTTCAAATGGTATAGAGTTGCTGCCTAGGGGAAACAGCTGCCAATAGTTATTGATCCTTCCATTAAAAACAAAAGGCAACCAGTTTTATTTCTTTTTGTCTGGTTATCTCTGCATTTTATTTTATCCTTATGTGCTTACCGTCCAGGTCCAAAGTAAACAATAGTTCTGCAATGATCATAGAACTGACCTCTCATCTGTGAAACCGGATTCAAAGTCCAATCAATCCTGCTGTGTTTCACAAATCCCTTCAAATATGTAGCAACCTTTTAAGTTCTTATAAAATCTCTCCAGAGACTCTAAGTTGTCTGAAGGCTACTTTTACTTTACTTTCACAGTCTGAGTAAATAAAATGCAATGGAGGACAAAGATGTTTCCATAACCAGTTTAACCTTTGTCAACAAGTCAAAGTGTCACTGCATCATTGTCAATGTAGGGTTCAGAGGAGAGAACATTAAGGCAAGAATATAGTTGAGCAAACACACTGAGAAGTATTATGTATTTTGTGTACAGGACATGAGAAAAGCATAACAAAGGAGGACTGTGAGCTGAGGGCACATGCAGTGTTTAGCTAAGAGTAAGGTCAGGAAGACAAACAGCAACACAAAGTATGTCACATTTACCAAACACTGGTCTTATTGATCTAATATACACTATAAAGATAATCAGTATTTTTAGCTTTTGGTTTACAAGTGATCAACAATTCAATAATAATCTCTTAGTCAAACAAAGAATGTCTTAAATTTAAAAGCAGTTTTCAAGTTTTAAATATGTTTAGAAAGGAAGAGACAACTGTTGGCAAAATTCATCTCAATTCACAAACCATACTTTGAAAAAGTATCTCTATTATAGATAGTAAAAGTTCCAACTTTAAAAATATTCTTTTGCATTTATTCATAGATTTTTATGTTGACTGTGAGTCCAAACAAAGTGCAAAGTATAAATTGACAGTAAATAAAAGTTAGGGAAAAACAACCAATAGCTCATTTTTTAAAATGTCATTTTGATTTATTATCAAAGTAGTTTAAGTTTTTTCTGTGGACAGATTTTTGCTTCCCTTGAAGGTTAAAATAAAAGCAAAAGGTGTGTAAAAAAACAGAAGAAACAAAAACATCAGTCAGAAAGATGGAAGCTCACATCAGCTGGTGCATGGCCGAACACGCTGCCTATGGTCTGAGGAGTTTGAGTCACTGCAGACTGATACACACCTCACCACTATCCATCCATCCATCCATTATCTACTGCTGTGTCCCTAACAGGGTCGCGGGGGGGGGGCTGGAGCCTATCCCAGCAGCCAACGGGCGAGAGGCGGGGCACACCCTGGATGGGACGCCAGTCCATTGCAGGGCTAACACACAGAGACGAACAACCATACACACTCACTCCTATGGGCAATTTAGAGT
>JBAMIG010000020.1:8004184-8014938 GCA_037177335.1 Kiunga ballochi
ATCTTATTATGACAATAAAATTTTGAGTTTGGCTGTGTTCTGAAATTCTATCTAAACATGTTCCTACAAATATATGTATTTGTGCACAGTTTTTTTTTTTCCCACAAACATTTGTTTAATATTTACAGAGCAAAATTTGTTACTGAGAGTGTCTTCAAATAGTTTACTAGCAAGCCACAGTGAGCACTTAATTTATAGCTTTACGTTTGAAGTTGACCTTCTCGAAATATTAAAATAGCTATATACAGTAGGCTACATGATGTCGCTTGGTGGTTTTCCTCCTTTTCATGAAAGGATTTAAACTGTAAGAAAGAAATAAAGATTTAGGAGAAATAATCTTGCTTACTCAAAGACTGCAGCTGAGATTAAAAAGCAAAGAATGGCCCCTCCTTGGGGAAATGATGACCCCATGTGGAAAATAATGAAAATGCAGTTAGAGACCTCTTTAATCTCTGTTCCTTGAGGTTTCAGAAGCCTGCTAATTACACATTTATTTAAGACAGGTATATTTAACACCTGTAAGACTGCTGCTATTTATATATTTAGGTGCTAGATATATATTGTAGGGATTATAACAAATGCATTTTAAACATAGCGAGGGTCAATGTTTACCAATAGGTAAAGCCAAGCTAGATTGACCCAAGGCTATTTGAATATTATTTTATGCTGTCTTTAGAAAACAATACAAACATAAAACAACAACAACAACAACAAAACAAAAACAGAAAAATTGATGATCTTAATCAAGTTTTGAAAGACAGATATAAATGTATAATTGGACGGAGAGCCAGGTGGAAGATAGTAATTTCTCTTCCAGATGGCTGCAGATTATGTCACAGCCGGAGGCTAATTAACTACCATGGTGCGGGTAGGACTCCAGTAGGTTATTGCTCCCCCTGACCCTTCCTCACCTGTTTTTTTTCTCCCTCTTCTCACTCACTTTCCCAATCCACTGTCTATCCTTAGTCATCCCATAATTATTTTGTTGTGCTCATCATCTCACCCGCAGTACCACAAACAATTTCTCACTGTGTTCCTCCCATGCTACTGTTCTTTTACTTTGCAAAATACTACACTTGTGTGTCTTCCTCTCTCATTTCTAAAACCTATATCTTTTCTTTTCAGAGTGTGTGTCAGATAAGGGTAACATCTGAGTATTTATAGTTTTATTAATACAACAGAGTATAATGATAATTATATTAATACATGTGAGTATATGTTTTTCCATGTATATATATATATATATAAATGTATACACACTATTATATATTTACCAATATAACACCTTTTTCCTTGTTAGAAATTAATTTAGTAATGGTATTTGGAATGGCATATTGGTATTTCTGCACCGCATTTATTTTGGATTTTTAAAACGGATTTAATGGAGATAGAGGAATTATTTGTGGAGTCACAAGAGGAAAAACAGAAGTTGGAGCTGCCTTGCTCTGTACGTTGTGCTGCACATAACTGAAACCCCACCAGAGGGATGGTACCAAGGCACCAATTAGCAGTAGAGAGGGTGCATGATGATATTTCCGTGTGCTTGTGGCCTGGGCCGCGCCGTCTGTGTGTGTTATAAAAGGCAAAACCACAAACATGGAATTAGACAGCACAGGCCCAATGGCTCTTAAGGTCACAGACTCTCCCCTCCTGCGGCTTCCAAGAGCAACGGTGTGATATAAACAACACCAGCTATCAAACTGTTATTACAGTACATGCGGGTTTCATAAAGGGCGGCTGATTATTTGTGCTTTTCAGCATGTGAAGTGCAAGTGCATCAGGCCAGTGGCCCTGGCTCAGTGGTCTTCTGCTGCTCTGCTCTTTTATTGTTTGGCTGAATGGCTGCAGGAGATAGGTGTGGGAGATAGATCACTGTGAACTACATAGGGAGAAACTAAGTGGGTGGAAGTGACTGAAATCTCTGTTTGTGTAAAGCACACACAAACACACACGCATACACATGTTAGCATTTGGACAAAATGACACACTGAAATTGGCTGAGGTTCAATTTGTTGAGTAACAAAAACATGATAGCTTTCTTACCAGCAGGTGGGGGCAGTAGACAGACCATAGGTCCGTTGCTAAGCCGTGCTATCAAATGTGGGGTAAGTCACACATCTCTTATGACCTACATATAGTGGGGTGCAGGGAAAATGATGAAACACAGAATATGAGCTGATACAATGCAGCAGCATCAAGTTGTCAGACTGTAAAACAAATGATATTGTTGCAGTTATATAAAAAGTTATGCTGTCTTAACTGAAAAAGTTTCCAAAATTTGTTAAAATCACATGAATAGCAGTGTGGTAACTTAGTTGGGGAATGTTTTATCATGGTCATGTTACCTTCATATATTTTGAACCATGTACGCAACTATGTGTTTATTTATTTGTGTGTTTAATTTTTCATTATTCCCATAAAATGCTAAACGCAAATAACAACCTGGCATTATACTGTGTATTATTATTTATTGTTATTATTATTATTATTATTCCAGCATTAGTGACAAGAAATCTATCACCCATATTGATATTCAGCATTCTATGTGAAGTCTGCTATTATTATAGAAAATGTTTCTCAGAGAAAAATTAATTTAACTTGTTAAAAAAGAAAGAAAAACATCCATCTGAACAACTACTACATCTTAAATAATAATAATTAATAATGATAATAATAATAATAATAATAATAATAATAATAATAATAATAGGGGCAGCTGTAGCGTGGTTGATAAGACTGGAAATGCACTAAATAAGTATAAGTCCATTTACCAATAATAATAATAATAATAATAATAATAATAATAATAACAACAATAACAATAATGCAACTTAATTTAATAAATGTAGCCTTTTCTGATCACAGGTGCAAGCCCCCTCAGGTGTATGAAACTCTCCCTACTGCAGAGTGCGGACAGTCCAAGGAGCACGTTGACAGCTCCAGGCCGAGTGTGTACGCGCGCCTGCATGTGTGGTGAGCACCCGTTGAGTAGGTGGGTCTGCTGGAAGGGAGTGGGAGAGGTGGGAAAGGGGCAGATGGAACACAGAAGGAAGTTCACCAGAGACACGCAGAGTGTCAGAAAGTAGAGATGGACGGAAAGGGAGGGGATCAGAGAGTCGCAGATACAGCAATAGGTAGGGGAGGTGATACCAAGGGGGCAGAATAAGGTGGAGGGGTTGGCGGGTGTTGTAAGAAAGTGGCAGAGTAGGGCATGAGGAGGGGAGTGCGAGAGGTGAGAGATGTGTCAGGTACCAGAAGGAGAGGTGAGAGGTATGTGACAAGCAGCGGGGGCTGGAGGGAGGGTGACAGGTACTGGATGAAGGGTGGAGGAGCCGGGGTTTGGGGAGTTATAATGATAACAGTAGGATGGAGAAAGACGCTTTGACCTTCAACATAGTTAGGTTTGTGGGGCAGAAGAATAAAACTAACGGGAAATAAAATATTTCCATCCCACGCTTATCTCAATAAATCAACTAAAAAAACAACAACACATTTTTACAATATGTTTAAATTCAGTGGGCCTACCTGTTGAATGATCTTATTAAAGAGCTATTCACTTCTTTTTAAAAGACATTGAATTGCAGGCAAGTCAAAGATCTCATTTAGAAATGGTATTGTGTCTAAAAGGAATATTGAAATATAAGCACATTTAAAGAGCCTCCAACAAATAGTTCAAATATTGACATTCACACTCTGAAAAGATTTTAATTAAAACCTTCACCTTCTATCAAACAACAATACAAAATCTGCTCTCAAGTGCTTGTGCAATGGCATTAGTAGATATCCACATCAGACATTTCATACATTAAGACAAAAAAAACTTTAGGGGGAGGAGAGGGAGGTGAGCATTGCGCTATGAAGGGTGGATGCTCCATGAGGAAGTATCATTGTCATGTAGATTACATGCATCATTGCAACACTGTGGAAAGTACTGGTAAAAATAGCATCCATGTGAAATAAGAAAACAGTTTTCACCATAAGTCTGCATTGCAATAAGATGTTACTGCTGAAACGGATGGTTTCAATGTTGTGGCTGGTCTGTGCATGCAGACATGAATACAGAAACACTGCAAATCATAGGTACATCATTTTATGCAAAGAAACATCAAAGTTTAATTATATTTTTAAAAAACTATAAAGCACTAGACCCCACCCATAACAATGACGTGTTTATTAAAACTTACAAAAAATGTCTTTTTGTTATTTGTCTGAACATTTGTGACAGATGTTAAGGATTTTCTTCACGTGTTACTGTAAACTTACCCCCATATCCACACACACACACACACACACACACACACACACACACCTGTTACACCACAGATGCTCTTATTTATAGCAGCATTATACTGGCTGAACAAGAGTAAGTGCTGGAATTATGAGCATAATTTGGGAACAAAAACAATTTTGCAGTTCTCAAACACACATCTCGGGTTTGAAAGTACATGGTTTCCTTTTAAAATATTTTTTCATCTTTATGATTGAAAGAAATGGTAAAAATGTTATCAACTGGTCAATGATAAGTTGCTAAAACAGGCACACTAGGCAAAAACAGTCAGGTTCTGATCTCAAAAATGTATACATAAAAAGAAGGTGGCTCGCATACCATCTTTGGCTCCAGCAAAACAACTTAAATGCAACGTTTCGTAATCTTCTTCAGGCATCAGTGATAACTTGTTATCAGCATCTTGTCTCTGAGTAACTTTCGCTTAATACTGTATGTCCAATATGAAGACAGTGATGCCTCATTATTATCACAGCTTTTGGCTTTATAGCACATTGCTTTCCTAGGGATATTTCTATGTATGATGAGGCTATATTTCTTTGATATTCATTCTTTCATTCAACAGTGTGTGTGGGTGTGTGTGTGTGTGTGTGTGTGTGTGTGTGTGTGTGTGTGTTGAGCAGATGACTCCAGCTGTTGGTCTTAATAAGAAATCACATCCAACTTACTGACCTTGTCTGAACTGAACAGTATACAAAGTGATCGCACAAGGTGCCTCCAGGTCAGAGATGAGTAGTACTTCTGTGTGTGTGTGTGTTTACATGCTTGTTAGTGTCTTGTCTGGCAGGGGGGAAATGGAGGGAGGGAGTTTGGCCGGGCTCTGTGCCTGCCCAACAAAGCTACAACCCACACAAGGCTGAGAAAATGTGCTCTTTGAACATTTTTTTTAATTAAATCTCCTCACTTTGCTTTATGTCTGTGTGTGTGTCATACTTGTAATCATATCTGTTTTATGGCTCTTAGCTTTCCCAGATGCCAAAACATTTTATACGTGCAGCCTAGACATCAGAGTGTGATTTGGATCATAGCAAAAATGAAGTTTAGTCTGTTTTGTAATTCAGAAAGAAAGAAAAAAAAATCCAATTTAGTTAAAAAATTCAGTAATTCCTTTTTTATTTTATATAAAATGTTCATTGCATCCTCACTGTGAAGCTGTTTCCCTCCCTGTTGTGACCTCTCCTCACAAGCAGGCAAGAACTCTTCTCCAAAGGTTGATGCTTATTTGCTGGCTGATATGTTCCTGTTTATAGAAGAAAAAAACACTTTTAGATCCAGTCTTGTTTTCACATTTTCAACATGCACACTGAGGTTATCCAGGTGAGCTGTTAAAGCAGAGTTGCTATGGCATTCATTTGCAAGTCTTGACTTAGTGAACTCACGGCTATTTCTAAAACCATCTTTGCATCAGTGGAAAACATGCAAGCTTATATGTATTTTTAACAACCAAATGGGTGTAAACCACATGAAGATCTTTGATTTTTCATATGTCTGTTTAATTTTAAAGGAGTAAACATGAAAATAATATGACAAAATTGTTTAAAAATATAGGGTTTATTTGAGCTTATTCCCAGATACTTTTAAGGATAATTTCCTGTTCACTTTTATGATGTAAATCATGCATTTACAAAATCAAAAGCTTTTATCTTTTATGTTTCTTACTTGGCTAACCCTCCTACACAATGATCAAATCCCTAATTTAAGCTAAGTGCTGGGAAAAAGAACAAAACCTACCACAACACTTTAAACACGACAATGTTTCACCTGTCCCTTCTTACACTTTGGAATAAAGTATGATTAATTAATCCTAAATCTATTTAAAATTTTGTTATTTGCATTTCTGAGTATTTTAATATTCCATCCATCCAATCCGTATTTTTGTAGTTGGGTGTGGAGGTTAAAAATTCACATTTTAGTCCTGCCCTGGATTTTTACTTAGCCCTGTTACCTGAACACAATGCCCTGATTCATCTGGAACTTTCTACAAGTCATGTGGACAACAAGTAGTAGCATTAGTTGGATCTTCTAAAGGCCTTTGAAAAACCAAAACTAAGTTCTCTCATCCATTTTTCTGTATATTCAGTCATAAATATTATCAAAGAGGTCAATCTCAGCAAACTGTCCTGTTACTAAAATGATACATAAGTTATTTGTTGTTACAAAACATTTTTGGTTTATCTCTAGATTGAGCTTAATCACCTCATGCTATTAGCAAGGATGCTATAAGGTTATATTTTATGTTTTTTGTGTTACCAACTTTATGCTAAAAATTCATTTAAAGACGTAATTGTCAATTTCATACTTTGAGGTTTAGTCCGTTTTATCTGTGCTTGTTGTGGTCTGTGATTCTGCTGCTTTAGTTTTACACATAATGGTTTTAAGGGTGGTTCTTTAGACATTGTACAGTCAAGAATGCACTGTGCAAAACCCTTAAAATGAAGTTTCTAATTATGGAGCTCACTTTAGATGCTACAGGTGAGCACTAGTGGAATCCATGGAAACTAAACATGGTTAAAGACATGTATGACTTATAAGGAAGACATAGTTTAATGTTTACTATTTGAGAAAATCACATTGTGTACAAACCAGGTGAAAGTTGAGGTAATTGTTTTGGACATTTACTCTGTTTCTTTGCAATCAGAGGAGTCACTCTCCTTCAGGCCACCAGATAGCAAAAAATTCAGAATGAGACAATCTAGCTAATTTCTTTCATTTGTCACAGTTACTGAACATGTAGAGCTCATCTGAACCAGTTTTTGAGTAACAGCAAACATGGTGAGACGTCCATTCATGAAGAACCTTATAGCTGGACATTTACACTGGAAGTTATAAAAAGTAGGAAAATCTGTATAGCTTATGATTTTGTAACTTATAAAAATGTTCACTTTAACTTTTACATTTTTAATGGAAATGTATTTCTAATGCATGTACTATCAATACTATAACACACAGTTATTCTTCTCCTAAATATTGATCAAATTAACAGCTTATTGAATAGGTTTTTTTTTCTTTTTTACAAAACAGCTGAACTTTTATTGGCAAATAATAAAATAATTACAAAATTCTATCAGTAACTGTAACAGCTGACTTTTCCTTTGGAGAATTCAATCTGCTTTTTTTTTTTATCATGTATGAATAGTAAATTATTGACTTGATCAACAAGGCTATGTGCAAGGCAAGTGCTTCTTGGCTGCAGGGGCCAGCCTTTTAATAAATTGTAATATATAAAAGTATTTGCTACTAAATTAGTCAGAAAATGAAAATACTGATAATCTCACAGGGTTTGAACGAGCAGAACTGATCTCTAGAGTGAGGAAAAAATTAATTGAACATATCTTATAATATGGCTTCAATTACAAAATAAATTCATTGTGATCATTTTGTAAATGGTTTGTTTTATGATCTAATGTTTGGAGGTTTTTCTGAAAGGAATAATGACAGTCCCGGAGAGCCAGGAGTGCATGTGAATGAATGTGAATGTTTGCCTTTAGAGATGGCCTGTGGTAGTCATGGTGAGAGGAGGATTCACTGTAGCGGTGGATAAAAATGTGATATGATCAAAAATACTAAGTTTTGCTGCTCGTGTGTGTTTGTGTCAGTCAACCACCCCCATGTCGGAGGCATGGTGCTTCGTGGGTACCTCTGGAACGGGGTGTGGGTTTCTCTTCATCATGAACAAAAAGGACACACAATATGGAAGGACACAACAATGTGCCTCAGAGATTCACATTCATGCTTTGTAGTGGAGGAGGTTTAAACACACACACAAACACACACACACACTACATTCAAGCAAGCTGATTGTTGCTTATTGCCAGCAATTGCTGATTTCAGTGATCTGGACAGTCTGTGTATGTATGTGTATGATTGTGATTCATGCTGGAACATGGCTGTGTTTCATATTTCTAACTTTCCTTGTCACGCTCTGTGTGTTGGCAGGAGTATACAGTTTCAGCACCATCACGAATAATCACACAAACATACAAACAGTCATCAGGCTTGAAGCAGATTTTTAGGCTCACAGCATTAACGTTTATCACATGTCATTTATTGTTCAATGTGAAAACATGCTCTCACTGCTCATCCCTTCAGGTCATGTTATGTTGTTTTTGTTTTTATTTTTATTACATGGAGTCTAACAAAGATCAGGAATGATGAGGATGACTAACAATACATGGATGAACCCAATACGGATAAAGAAAAGTACATTTTATGAGCACTAAAGTACATTTCTAGTGTTTATGAGTGTGAAGGTCTGACTGGACAAACAGTAAAAACCAGTGAGCTCATTTAAATATGTTGTAACTAGTATAAAACCTCTGCAAGATGATGGCTACCTCCATCTTATATATTATATAGCAATGAACAGAACCTGTTTGTCTGGATGTTTGTCAGTGTGTGTGTGCTCTGTGATGGACTGGCGACTTGTCCTGGGTGTACCCCGCCTCTGGGAAAAAGCAGTACAGTTAATGGATGGACGGATTAACAGAACCTGCTCAATAAATGATGTAGTCTGCTTTACATTTCCTGTAGTAAAATAACTTTGCTCCATAATTCAGCTTTTATATTAGGATTTTTTTATTCTCTTTTGAAGCCTTTTTTTCCCCGCATTTAATGTTCATGTCCCCCAGCCTTATTACTGGTTTCTACACTTATCAAAACATTGGTCTCACCAGCAGCGTCACACAGGTTCTCCTTGAAAAGGAGATAATTTGTGTGAAAAGGGTAGCATATTGTGCACTTCTCTTTTAATGAGTTAAAAAAAACCTAAACTAGCTGCTTTAATCGGTGTGATTTCATTTCAAACTATAAGCTCTTAATCGTACAATAATACAAAAAAAAGTACAGATATTGATCCCTTGCTTCACAAATTATTCAGTCTGTATAACATGTAAAGGCAAAATATCAGTGTGAGAATTCTGTTATATTCCACATTTAGATGCTGAAATGTTTTAGGATCAGTAAAAGTGAACAAATAAAATATGTCTCCTCTATGTTGGGCCTATTAAAAACATTTGTCTGATACTATTGATGAATTTTTTACCTTCTTAAAATACTGGCATTGTTTCCTATTACTTTAATTAATCTAATTTGACATGCTTTTATTGTTCTATATAGTGTTTTGGTCCACTGTGATTGTTTTAATACACTTTATAAATAAAGTTTTGATTGTATTTGATTCACAGCTGAACTGTAAAGTTATGTAGTAGCAAACCTTATTTCCTTGTGGAGTCTGTGCATCGTGAAGGTGTTGCTTTTTACAGAGAGAAAAAACCAGAAGCCCCTTTTCCACTCATCTCCTACAGACAACCAAAGCTAAACCACTGCTTAGATTTTATAACAGACTGTTTTCTGAAAAAATAAACTGAAAGATGCGCTTGTGAAGGATTTGCTGAAATATTTTTTTTTTACTCTCGGTTTCTGGGGATCTTTTTTTAATAGCAGCTAAACATGTGGCAGCAGGCTCAGTGGCTGCTGTGGTGAAAAAGGCAGCCGTTAAGAATCCTTTTTCATGACCTGTTCGGGTGAGGAACTCTGCTGACACACAACCAACATTTGTGTCCATACAAACACGCTTGCACACGGACACACCCACGAATTGTGCACAGAAACTGCATGGGGCACAGGGAGAGAGGCAGGCGGTTCAATGCATGCACTAATATAAAGGGTATGGATATCATTCTCACCAGTATTAAACACATATAAACACACACACACACACACTGAGTATCTCTCACTGATCACTGGTTTGGGTGAGGAGTGCTCCCTGTGGATTGGACAAATCCAAGTAAGTCTATAGTTGATTTACTGCCCCACCAAAAGTCCACTACCGTATAATTACTCCATCACACAGAATATATTCATACAACACCGGCATGCACTTTCTATACTATATAGTATATGTATGTACAGTATGTACATGCGATAAAGGATGTTCTTTCTTTTTCATTTCTAGTGTCTGGGATGCTTGTCTTCACTGCATATTACTAATCTGATCATATAATCCAACACAAACACATAAAAACTCCCAGTTAGGCCAGTCACAATTATTTCACAATGAAAAAATTTGATTGCGTGAAATAATATGAATTGTTCAAATGAAATAAAACAGTTTGGTAAGTTGAGAAAAAAAACACTATTCTCTGTCATTCATTCAGTTTAATAGAACGAGCATCAGGGATCTGATCCTCTATTTAACTGGTTTTAGATGTTTCAACTGACTTAAGAAAACAGTTTTGTGTAAGTTATGAAGAAGTTAATGACAAAATGTTGGATCAGTGTTGTTTGAACCAGGTGTGTTGGAGCAGGAAAGCACCTAAACGTTGAGGAGGATCTCTGAGATAAATGATTTTTTATCTTCCTCTGGCAAAAAGATGCGTAACTTAAAAATGCTTTCCATTATCTACCGCTCTGTCCCTAACGGGGTCGCGGGGGGGCTGGAGCCTATCCCAGCAGTCAACGGGCGAGAGGC
>JBAMIG010000020.1:8017909-8046944 GCA_037177335.1 Kiunga ballochi
AAAATCAAAAATCCATATAGTTTAGGTTTGACAGACACGTGTAAATAAGGTTCCAGCATTACAACATGAGAGACAAATTCATGCAGAATTCACAATTCATAGTAACATCTGTAGTATGATGCAGAAATGAAGGTTTGAGTTTTATTTTGAGTTTTATCTAAAAGTCACTTCTATTAAAGAATCAGCTGGTTAAAGCCTTTTTCCACAAAAACATAAACTGACAAAGTCAAACTGGGTCAAAATAAAACATATAATATTTTCTCACCAACAAGTGAGGTAAATGCAAATACACTGAACACATTTTTTCATGTTAAGCTTTTTATGAAAATGAATGTGGAACGACAGATAAAGTGACAAAGTGTGATACAGATATATTTGAGGTTTTTTTTTTTTATTTTAAAGGAAAAATGCCAAATTTTTAATCAGCAGCATCTTATGCATTTAATACGAAAAAGAAACCTAATTCTATTGGGGGCATTTTTGCAAGTTTTTACTTGCATTATGAAATAGAGTAAATTGTAGTGGATTAAATTTGGTTGAAAAGTAGCTGAAACTCTTCTTTATGTGTATTATTGTGCTACAGCTGGCAACCCCCTCTCATTTAAAAACAGCACTCTACCTATTATTTTCATGTGTATATAAATGTTGTTCCTGACTTCCCCCTTTCTTCTGAAGCATGTAAATGCAAACTACTAATTTCTTCTGCAAACTAGCCTGTCAGCTCACCCATCAGGTTTCTTTTCTTCCAGTTCAATGTCCCGGCTCTACACAGTGAGACATCAGACTAATTTGTCTGACGAGCAGGGAGGCACATGGCATTGCCAGTACACAGCTGCCCCTCCCCATCAGTGATGATACTCCTCAAATATGCAGTGTGCCTGACAGCGGCTACACCTGTGACTCACCTGTACATTTCCGCACCCCTGAGATAACCCTCACCCATCCCTCCCCCTCTAAATCCTATCCGGTGCTCACACATACTGTATATTTGCAGGCCTCTGAAACCAGTGAAGGCAGAGGAGGGGGTTCAGCCAGGACTGAGGTGCAAGACGCCGCCTGCGTGCTTTAATTTTCACCTCCTCCACCATGATCCTCTGCAAGTGGTGACACAAGTGGCCTCCTGCTGCATGTCTGTTTTCTCCTCTCCCGTCTGCCCTGAGGATTTTTGTCTTTTGGATTTGCCGTTATCTTTGCTCGGCTTTACTTTTCCCCATATTTAGCTGTTTCACGTCAAAATGGTTTAAGCATGCATGCACACAGAGCAAGACGCAACAAGTCGGTATTCAAATAGTAATGGATGTGTCAAAAAGCAAACATTTACAGCAAGCAAGGACACAAAGGGAGGATCTTCATGTCTCTCTCTCTTTGTTTCCTCTCAACTCATCTGCTGTTAAATTACCATCAAAAGCATGAAGATATTTTTCATTAGTAAATTAACTTTCTCAATCTTTGAATGTTTCTTATCAAACCCTCAACAGTTACTTTTATGTATAAATACTCAACTATTTCTGTAGTGACTATTTCATGACAGTCATAAGGATCTTCAGCACCAGGTGTATGTGTGTGTCTCATCAGCTGATGAGGTGTTTACTAGGTTCTGTCTTTAGCCTGGAGGGAGCCTAAGCACACTCCTGTCCCAGCCACCACACACCAGCATAATTGGCCTTTTCACACAGCATAAGCTTCATTACCTGTATTCCTATTTGCATTGCAGAATGTAATGTGTCGCAGAGTGTATGGACTGAATGTATAAACAGCAACGGTTCAGAGGATTTTTACCAAGGTTTGGGGTATGGGGCACATTATGAATGATTTAGGGGACCCGGGACGTGCAGATTTTCCCTTGTGCATTTGTGATTTAATTGGTTGAGTTTTTAAATATTCAATTTCAACTTGTTATGTTGGTGTTTGCTGTGTATTACCCCCCAAAAAAGTTTGGTGAATTGGTGAGTTTTTACAGTAAACTGTCATCCAGAACCAAAAAATAATGATAATAGCTAATATCACGTTAAACAGTTAAATATACAGTAGATAGTTGTGAAAGCAGGAAATGGCAGGGAAAATCAACAAAACTTTGTATATTCAAGAAACATTTAAAAATTGTGCAAAAGAGTAAAGATCAGTAAAACTTCTGCATACTTTGGGTTCAGCATTGCTTTTTAGCTGTGATGAGTTTTAGCAGGATCTCTGGTGATAGTAAGCACTGAAGGATGAAGGGACAGAACAGCAGTAAAGCACAGTAGCACAGTAAAGTTGTACCTTTAGTTTGTTTTATTCCATACTATTGTAAAAAATGATTATTATAATTAATCCAACCATTTTCCATTTTCTAATTTATGGTCTTGGGTAGCTGGAATCTATCCCAGCAATGTGAGAGTCGGGGTACACCGTTCACCTGTCTAAGGATGTCACCCATTTAACTCCAGAAAGAAGAAGAACTGAGCAGAAAAATCCAATGTTTATTTATAACTTTATTTGCTTATTAACTTTATTTGCTGCTTAAACAAAAAAGAAACCAATAATTTTTTTCTAAATATTTACTATTTATAATAAGTCAAAATTATTATAGTGTAATTTTCAATGTTCTGATATTCCCCAGGGAGCAGGACACCAGTATCATCTGGTGGAACAACAAAGCTTCCCAAAAGATGCAAAAAATTATTTTAAAATATACATTTTTAAGTTCAAATTTTTTATCCTGATATCATCTGATACTGACATATTTTTGTGTAAAAGTTCTCATTAAACTGAAGTAAAAACTGATAATGGTGTTTTCCCATATCACATTTTAATGCTGATATCAGGTGATGATATTGATACGCTGATAATATTAGACATCTGTAGTGCACAGCAGCTACAGTATGTTAGCTCATTTTTGTGCGGTTGTGCTATAGTACTTCTGATCATTCAAAGTACTTTACAGTTTTTGTGGCTTGATAACATTTATAGACAGAAGCAGATGCTTAGAGGCAATTTCTCTCCTGTCTTCTTACTCACCATGAGAAAGTTGATAAAAATGATAAACAAATAAAATTAATTCACAGATGATCATCATCAATGTGTTCCTGTTTGTGTATTTGGTGCTCACCCACTGTGAAAGCAGCATCATGTCATTAACACTCTACAACCAAACCTCCTAGGACAATGGCAGGACAGTGGTAAGGACATATCTGACTGCTAATAGGCAGGGAAAGTGAAGGTGAGCGGCCGTATGCTATTTTAGTCTGAGCAGGGCTAACAGGCTGGACTGTGAGACAGCTGGAAACAGTAATGGAGAGATTCTCCTGGGGGTCTAAGGGTGAGGTCAACGCTACAAGGCCAAGCCTCTGTTTCTCAGGCGGGCAGGAAAGGCTTCGCAAGGGGAGCGGTGCATGATAGGGTGGAGGGATGAGGACATGGAAACATGAAAGCAAAACTGGTGAGATCTTTCTCCCTGCTGCACAGCACCTGCATAAGCACACACACAAACACACACGATGTGCTTACAATGGACCCATAACAGTAGCCCTGATCTGATGTTTAGTCTTTTAGTTTATTGATCAATTAATCTGTTTTTTTTTATTATACAGGTGTTGAGGGTATTGTAGTATTGTTGTAGTGATACTCAAGGTTTGCAATACCCTTTTGGCAGTGTAACTTAAAGGGCTGAAATTGAATTAAAATATAAATCAAATTTAAACAATATTTGATTAAACAAGCAGTAATTGTCAACATTTAAGCAATACAATGTAGATAAAAAGAAAGTTTTAAAACCAGCTAAATAGACTGAAATACCAAACTGTCTCACAGAAATGACATCTGTACAGCATTAAAACTCCATTTATAAAAAAACATTTATAAACCGATTACTGAAGGAGACATACGCTTTCATAGATACAACACATTTACGCATTTCTAATCTAAAAGGGTCATCATGCACACACACGTCTCATCGTTGCATTAGTGTGTGTGACTCAATCACCGAGTATGCAGGTCCTCTCACAATGGTGTGATATGGTCTACCCACAACACTGAGCCACAAATTGCTGTCTTTTCACATCCAGCTACAAAAACGCAGCCGATAACAAATATCTCACCGGTTGATCAACTGATCTTCTCAGAAATCGAGAAAAGGCTCATCGTCCGTATAAAGTAAACATTGTAATCTGCTTGTGGTTGCTGGACTTCCTGAGGAAAGGTTTGGAAATGACAATACCCGTTAGCCCATGTCTCTGAATTCAACAATTTTTTCAACCTTTTGAAGCTGTGTTTAAGTTTTCTGTGTGAAAAATGGCATAGCTGTACTAAAATGAGTATATCTCTGCAACCACAAAGTGTATTGAATACTTTTGGAGTGTGGAAAAGGAACACTTTTTGAGATTTGTTAAGATATAGTGCTGAATAAAAACTGAAGATGTCACAAAGCATAGATTAGGAAAAGCTTCAGGTTTACGAAACATTTTTTAATGAACTCTTGGAATGACGTGGCTGTGGCTCTAAACCTTCGTAAAAAGTACAATACAACTACCGCTATGAGTTATAGAGGACATTAATGTGCCTCATTCTTACAATATGAAAGTAACCGATAGTAAAAAAAAAAAAAAAAGAAGAAGAAGAAGAAAGTCTTTATCTTTTCTCAATTAAGCATTTTACACGAATGAATTACATCTTATTATAAACTGAAAATAAAATGGATTCAGGTAACTTTACACATGTTTTTATATAGACATGCATGCTTGATCAGACTATTTCATTATTGAAAACAAATTAATTTTAACAAGTTAACATATTTATCTGGAGAGAGAGTTTTAAAATCTTGTTTCAGGTTTTTTTTTTTTGTTTGTTTTGTTTTTTTTCATTTGCAAATAACATTTTAATGGTTTTTACCCTGTTAGGACCCCAGATTAGATCTAGTTATTAAAAATGTGCAAATAAGGTAGCAACATCATAAACAGCAACATAAAATTTTGTAACAAAACCTAACTATTGATTGATACGAGGCAACACTTAAGCAAAGTATTATTGCAAGTTTATGTTAGCCCAAAAATGTGTGTGTGAATGAATGAATGCATGCATGTGTGTGTGTGTTTTCTTTCTGTGTGGTGTTTAATGGGCTTTCTGGAGTCCCAGGAAGAATTCCAGTGGTCCCAGCGAGCCCTTTTGTGCCCTCGGCCAGAGACTGATGCCCAAGGAAGTAAGCTGATTAGTACTTGTTTGCGCCATACAATCCAGCACCGGTGACCAGAAACAATACAGAGAAAACGTATACACCAGTGTTGTGCTTGGAGTAAACTTATTGAATACTTCAAATGCAAATAAATCTTTAGTAAGCTACAACCAACTTTTTAAACTTATCAATGTATAGTTGTCTCAGTGGAGCTAAGATTTAAAAACTTATGTGTTTCAATGTTAAAGCCCTGCAGCACACAGTATCTCTGTTGTAGTGTTATTTGACTTTAGGGTAATTTAGGTCCAGCTGAGGAAAACTCCCACACCTGTCACTCACATTATATTTGACAGGAAAGTAGAAGAAGGAGAAAAGGGGGTGTGTGTAAATGTGTGTGTGTGTTAGTGATGAAGTTACTGAGAAGAAAAAACCTAAAGGGTGGCTTAGTTTCCTGGATTTTCAACCAGATAAAAATAAATTAAATAAACTGTAATTTATAATATTGTAACAGATTAAAGGACATTTGCTGTAACAAAGAAACTGCACAGTGATCTCAAATCTTTCCCATGATGCTCCTTCCTTCCTTCCTTCCTTTGTCCTCACCCCTTCCTGTTACTTGATTCCTTCTCTCTTTGCAGCCCCACATTACTGATCCAGATCCAGTGTCATTCTCTCTACAGGCTTGAGTCAGAATAGCACACTGTTTCATACCAGAAGGTATCACTTTACAAATCATTATGTTTGTGGCATTTATGTCTTCACATTTTTCGTTTTGCCTGGAAGATTGACGTTTTTTGTTGGGTCCATTTCATTTACCTGAAAAAGCAATGATCCATTAGTATATTTAAAACTTCTATTGGATAAATGTTCATTTATAGACCAGGCTTGAGAACAAACATTCACCAAAAAACGTATTAATACATTTTGCATTGTTTTAATGTTTTAATCAAAGGTAAAAGTTTAAACTGTCATGATGTTGGATCATTTGATATTATGAAAAAGCAGGGATTTCTTTGTCATAAGCACTCATAATGACCTAGCACTGCATAAAGTGCCTAAAATAACTGTAATTGGAAACATATTGTCATATATAGAACATACAGAAAACTCCTTTGTTTTTCATCTCATTGAGTTTAAGTCCTAAAGTTAAAATGACTGAATATGTTGTATCAAAAGTGTCTGAGCTGACTGATGAAGAATGGATGAGCGTGAGCTTACAGGCTATATTGTGTTTAGGCTGGTCGTATCATATTCACTCAGGAAACCAGTTTAAAAAAATCCCAAGCACCGGAAAAGTCACTTTTTTTCTTTTCTTCTGTCCCTCACATACTAATCAGAGGAAATCCTCTATCTTGAGATGATAAAAAAGAGATTGACTGCTTATTCCAACCCTACAACAAGAGCATGTATAGCTGACTGCAAAAATGACATTATCAGAATGACCCGAAGCCACAGCTTTTTCACGTTGTTGTTCAAGATACGGGTCTTTGATACGACCAAGTCTTTCACTCACTTTAGTTTGAAGAAGTCTTTATTTTAGTCTCACAGTGTGACAATTTTTCCAGACTGATGTTTGTCTTAGGCTTTTTTTTTATCTGCATGGGGAGCACATTGTTTTTGTTTTATCATGCCTCATTGTGATTAATAAATTTGTCTCAGTTGTGATGAGAAGAATATCCTCTTGAATGCAGAAAGGTTGTAACACAAAAGTTGTACAAGTAGCACAAATTAAGAACTTATTTATCAGTGTAGATAAAATGCTCTGTAACACCGAGAAGTATTAGTAATTTTTGTCAAACATTAATCTAAATCTGAACTTTAAGGGAATCTTCAATTGATTGTATCTACACTGAATTACAATTTGTAAGATTTTTTATTGATTTTTTCTATTTGGAGGGTAAATGTAAAGGATGTTTTATGAAGGGGTGACAGAAATTGCATCAGAGCGCCACCCGACATCGGAGATTTCTGACATTTTTGTCTTTTTTCTTTGTCAGGCACAAATATCTGTTTACAACAGGGGGTAACATGACCAGAGGTATACAGAACAAACCGTTTTACTTGCAAACCAAGAGTAACAAAACTATTTATTATGACTTTTACAAAGAAAAGGATAGTTTTTTTCCTTTATATGTTCTCATTTTCCAGTAAGAATCAAAGGCCAGACTCAATTTATAAACTACACCAGTGAGGCTTGTTGAACACAGTTGCTTTAGTTGAAGAATTATCTCTGTAAACACTGAGCCTCCCTGCTGAGTGTGAGTTTTGTGATTAACAAGAGTGAAACACCATTACCATCTGTCCAACTGCCAACTACCTGACTGTCGCTGACTGTAGCCAACAGTTTCACTGATTACATGCTTTTTAGAGCTTCTTGTTGGAGTTATGGCCTGTTAAGTTCTCCTCTTTCCTGTCTGTTGCAGGCTTGGAAAATATCCAGCGGTTTACTGATAGATAGCTTACAGCATTAGCTTTAATAAATCTGCAGGTTTCAGAAGCTCATTTCAAAGATAATGCTTTGATTTGATCCAGTTTATTAGTTTCTAAATTTATAATGTGAATCAAATATTGCACATAAAGGAAAACACAAACATTTTTTTTTTTAAATAATCTGTTGTTTTTATTTATTTTGTTCCTGCAACTTGTACATAAAACGAGCAGATTACAGTAAATTGTTTGTAGATTACTCTGTTACTCTGGATGGCTTTATTCAAAGAGGAATACTGTTCTGTCACAAAATCATGATATTAATTTATTATCACAAAAAAGCATTTAGAGTACACATGCAGAACGTGATTACCAGCAATACAGGAATGAGCTTGCACATCACGCCAGTCATTTTAAGCAGAATGTTACATTTAATATAGGTTACGCTTGCAAGCAGCCATAAGCTCATGTTCTCTTATAAAAACATCCATGTAAAACTGATAACAAGCCCAGAAGGTGAGTAAACTGTTGGGTGTTCAAGAAGCACAACAACCATCTGTGATGCAGTTTCCTCTCCACCTCCCCCAGTTCACAGACGTCTTGCAACACAACTGTAAAACAGTTGGTTTTCCTTCTGTACATGTGAAAATGAGGGCGATCGATTGCGCTGGAGCTGAGTGCAGGAAGATGTTGATGGTGTGCAGTTGGGCCTTGAGCGAGTTGCTGATAGGTCATCAGGTCACACACCCACCCACTCCTCATTTCCCATACAGCACTGCTGACATGGCAGAGCTCAAACCAGTGGTGGGTGTTGCTTTTAAAGATAAAGTTTGGGGTTAAGCCTTATCATCATTATCTGTAACTTAATGATTTCATTTCTACAACACAAATAAGAACAACAAATATAAAAATAGAGTAAACTTTCATGTTTTTGCAGGGTAGAAAGTGAAAGCTCACACAGTGCTGTTTGTGTTTCGGGGCATGAATCTATTCACTTCCATAGCTAGTGCTGCAGTACTTCCTGCAGCTTCCCCTTACCTTTTGTTTGCTTAGTTACAATAGGAAATGTGGGGTGCAACCAGACCTGTAAATTTCAGTAAATTACCTAACCACTCTGTATTGCAGTCGCAGCAATGCAGAGTACACAAAGTATGTCATGATGTGTATAAAGGTTTTGCGTGAAACATTTCAATTGTTGCAGCAGACAAACTACCACAGATCCAAATATAGGTGAAGATGACTCACTACAACAAATATGCTTCAATACTTAAAAATAATAATATTAACAATGGCAATAATAGTAGTGATAATAATAAATAAATGATATTAATAATCTAATAACCTGTCTTTTTGGTATTTAGTGATGAGTGTACAGTCCACATTTGTACCCTGGTGAAAAATCTGTTGTCATCACAAGTTCTACTGACTCAACTTACAATGTCAAATGATTTTTTTGCCTGTATTTTTCATTTATTTGCAGTGAAAACACAAAGAAGATGTGCAAGCTACTGCTACAAAAACATTACACTATACCTGCAACACGTAAACTTACATATACATTGTTCCTTTCTGTCTGGTTTGAGAAATATTCCTAAAATAATGTGCATGTACTAGAAATAACTTTTAAATAAGTTTCCACTGCTAATATTTTTTTCAGTATTCTTCTAGTTTGCAGGCTGACCTGATGGAAAAAATCTATTTTTACCGCCTTAAAATGTGTGTGTTTGCATGCCGGACACAGACCCAAGCAACCAAAATTACTTTAAGGGCGCAAAACAAAATGAACACTTGCTGCTATCAATGCAATGGGATTTGCCACTAAATAAAAACAATTCTGTTAGCTGTGTTTGGCAGATTGCAGGACATAACTGCAAATATGCAAAAGATATTTACTATGATGCTGACAAGACTGTGCAAAAACTGCACTGATGGATCAAACTCAGGTTGTTTGATAGACTGTTTCTAACACAAAAAGCAACTTGTTTTTGTCAATGAAAGACTGATCATAACAAATCCCTGATAAATAAAGGACAAACACTGAGTTCATTTGAGTGAGCTGTTAGTGTGTGAATCAGCTCCTCTGTTCTTCTGGGTGACTTTTACTTTTTCACCTCTGAGTCATTTTTTCAGACAATGATTGATGGATTATTTATACAATAATTGAAGGAATGCAAAAAGTAATAAAATTAAATTTAATGATAATCTCTTAAAGTATTGCAGTCAGAATCACTGTATTATTGCACTTTTATAGAGGCAGAATATTTGCAGGTTACCTCTGTTTTGTGACATGTTTTAGAGATAATTAGACTTTTATTCATATGCAAATTTAAGTGACCTGCAAACAATATCAGAAATTGAAAATGTCTGCGAAAAAAAGCAAAACGCGTGGCATTGAGAAGCGGCTGCATCTAAACGAAGCTAGTGAATATAGTGGGTGGAGGATAACAACTGAAAATATAAGGCAAAATTAGCCAGAAAATGCAATATATAAGAAGAGATGGATAGATGGATGAGGGAGGGAGAGAGCAATGGAGGGATGCAAAGAGAGAAAAAGTGTGAGTTTGGCTCAGTGAGAGCAGCTGTATAGAGGACACTGTGGGTGGAAGTGGTAGAGTCGTGGGTGAGCTCAGAGTTTAACTGCCAACCCTCCCTGGTCTCTCAAACTGTCCATCACATGCACACACACAGTTTTATGTGTACATACATGGTTCTTTGCACATACTTGGCATGCAGAGTTCCAACTTGACAACCTAAAAAACTTTTTGTGTCATTTAGTGCATGTCAGACACGAGAGGAACCCATCTTTATAATGAGATGTGTGCTCTCTGTGTCACTCTGCTCACACTGGGTGGTACATTTTTGGAGACAAGTGCGTTCTATAAAACAGTTAAGCTCATATTGGTGCATGAGAATGGGACAAATGCAGTTGTGCACATGCACTTTTTTTGGACATGATGTGTGTATAGCAGAATATGAGCTGTGGTTGGGTGGGGGGGTCATGCTGAAGTATGTAGTAAATTGCAGGTTTCTTTTTCTTGCCGAGACTTCTACTATGATAAATAATGAGAGCAGCAGATCCTGAAATAGAGTACCTCCCCACCCCCCCCACAGCCCCATTCCTTGTTTCTGCGGTCCGCTTCTTGTGAAGCTCTCGTCCAGCCATGACTTTTCCAAGCGATCTCCTCCCTTCTGCCTCCTCCGTTATGGTTAGCATGCCGGCTAAATCTGTAGCCATGCGCCTGTAATTAGGCTTCGCCTATGTTGGATTGAGTGCTACACACTGGCAGCTGGCAGGCCAGGGTAGTGTAAACACACACATACGCTCAGTGACATGGATGAACGATTGCACGCGCCTTATCTCGTGTAAAATAAGTGGATGGAGGGTATGTCAGGACAGTGGTGTCTGACAGTTACAACGCAGGGTGGGGTGCGGATCTATTACCCTCACCAAGCTTTGCATCATCTTTTTATTCTGGTCTGTGTAGTGCATCCATTTTCTCATCTTTTGATTATATTATTTTGTCAGTTTGTCTTTCCACCTTTTATAGTCCTCTCCCCCCTTTTCTCTCCATCTTTCTTCCCTTTTAGTACCCTGTCCCACCTCAAACCACCTGCCTGCCATTGTTCTCCCTCCTGAAATCCTCTTTATCATTCCCACTTCTCTCACCTCTTCCCCTGCTAAACCCTTCTCACTGCAGTGCTGTCGAGTGTAGAGTAGGCAGGTTGACCTGGCAACACTAAAAAAAACTCACAGTAGTTGTGAAAAGCTTTTTACTTCCATCTATATATATTACAGAAAAAAAAAGAAATGTGTGATGTTGCCTCAGTCCAGTTAGCATCCAGTGAGGAGGTCCCAGCACAAAGGCAGCACGTACATGTGAAAGCACATGCTCACAAACACCTGCAGGTGTGCTGTGTACAGTCAGTAAGCTTAAAGTAGTAGTTTAAATGACGAATATGACTAAGCCAGAGCCAGGACACAGCCTTTTCCTCAAGCCAACTACCATGAAGTTGTTTAAATCAAATATTTCCTGTCCTTTCAGCAGTGCATGTTTTCCCTTCTCACTGGCAAGGTTTCACACCCATAACTTGCGCTTTTGTGGCCTGTAACTGCCTGCTTGTTTCTGACAAGGGCCTCTGAGTCTCTGACGAGATGAAAGACATCTAGAGCAGTCATTTGTGTCAACGTGTGGTTTCATTTGTTGTGCCAGGACACTCTCAGGCTTTGCCGGGCCCTGTATCCATATGCTCCAGTAGCGGCACAGCCATTCTGGCTGTTCTGAACTGCAAAACCCACAATCCTCCACTGACCAACACTGTCTCGTCTCTGCTTGCCATAATGATGAGGTGGATATTGATAGACCAGGGGGGACTATTATACTTCACTGAAATACTTTTATACAGGCTCACATGAGACTGCATCAGCCTGGAAAATAGTAAACATGTTAGCACGCAGGAGTGCTGTGTCCTTTTACCCGATGTTCTCTGCAATCTGGGCCCACAAATGCATGAACACAATGACCACCAATGGTTGATCAATCATAATCACTAATGTTCAAAACAAAATGGATTTGTCTGAAAAAATGTTTTGTAAACTCCATAAAATTTGACATGTACAAAGCACAACAGCTTCAGTGATGCATGGATGTTTATTCTTGCAAATAGCTGTAAAGGATTCTTCTCAAGGTCCACATGTCAAAATGACAGACAAGACTAGTCTTACAAAAACAGAAACTTAGCAAAAACATAGAAAGATTCAACCAGAACCTGCAGTACATGTTGAAAGTGTTAGGTGTAGCACACCTTTAAAGTTCCTGGAAGCCTCTCAGGTTATTAATGTGATTAATTCTGATGTAGTCGCAATGGGGCACAAGCCAGTGTTGTTTTACGAGCCAGAATACACGCAGAGGGTTGTGTTAGGAAGGGTATCCAATGTAAAATCTAAGCCAAATCAATATGTAAATGAGCTCAATGCAGACGGATACAAAAGCACGTCATTTGCTTTGGCAACCCCTGAAGGGAAACAGCTTAAAGGACAAGAGGAGAAGAAATGGGATTGATCCTGCTGAGACTAATGACATGATGATCTGCACCAGAATAAAGACCAGCTGGATATGCAGTAACTAAAGCATAAAGGAGGGTGTAGAAGGACAACTGCACCATCTCTATGAGAGTACTATTCTTTTGGCCTTTATTGCATTAATATTAGCTTTATTTTGGCAAATATTTAGCCACAAAAACAGTTAGGTTAGGTGTGAGGAACTTCTTTTGTTGTGCACAACCCAAAGTTGAATGAAAAAAAACTGCATGAGAACTCCATTTCTGCTGTCCTGTAAATAAAATGCAACCACTACCTGGGGCAGGATCTGTCACCCTGGTGATTAAAACAATTAAAGCACAGCTTGATGCTTTTCATACCACAGATGTTGAATTTAATCTCATTCATTCCCTCCAAATGTAATTAGATCAGACTGCTCAAAATGTAATTTATCTTTCACCTGACCATGACTAAATACAAGAAAATCAAACAATATGCTCATCAATCAAAGCTAGATTTCATGTTAAGTGTCATGTCAAATAAACTTAACTGTTTCATGATTTAAAACTAAGATGTGAACTACATAACATACCTGGAAAATATATTGTTTTGAGGATTTTAATTTTTAGACTCATCCTCTGTTGTGCTCAAATGTCTGATGGCGTTGATAAGGTGTCACAAATTGGTTATTTGTCCGTCTGCACTTAAACATGCACCTTTGACTGCATGTCCACTAGGTAGTTTCTAAATGAGTGTTACTTTGAGCCAAGCAGAGAGTGAGTGGGTTTCAACTCTTCTTGTTTTGTAGATGTGGGATAAGCTAAATGTTTCACATGTGCTCGATCAGTCTTTATGACTCAATGGCAAAACAGCAGAGTTTGTGACAATCTACTTGGTCTCATTCTCAAGAGCTGTCACATGTACATCATGGGAGTTAATCTGCTGAGACCCAACAATGGGTGCTGTTACTGTTCAAGAGCTCAACAAAGAAAACCACAACAGACTAATGGAAGGTATCGAGAACTGCTGATAATAGACACCTTAACCTTTAAAGCTGTCTCTCAGTGTCGAGAGGAACGAATCCTACACCACATCCTGTCAACCCCGAATCATCACGGCCGCAATGAGACTGCTGCAAACATCAGCACATAAAAAGCAGAGTAAGAAATGTGGGCCAGGAGGAAGACACCTGGATACATGGAAGAGATAGTTTTGACCTTTTTCCTTGATTCATTCATTAAAAGCAAAGCACTTGAGCTCGGCTGTTCCTTTACAGTACATTTTTCCTCTAGATTTTTGGTGGAACAGTCACAAAGCTTGTCCCTCGGTGGTGGTGGTGTTATTGCCCATTCAAAGCTCTCCCACCTCCTCGCTTAGTGGGTCAGCTGGGCCCAGGGTGTGTGGGATGTTGCTGCATGTTGAGGGAAAGGGAATCTGTGTGAAAACTGTGTAGGAGAGGCTAAGAAAAATATTACGGCCTGGCAACAGTGGTGTAGGGAGTGGAGGATGAGGAGGAGATTGTAAGGGGGAGCGAGGGAAGACGCTTGGGGGTGGGAGGTGTGGAGCACGGGTACGGAGGGGTATGGCAGAAGGGAAGGTAGGAGTTTGTGCTTGCCTGTGTGTGTAAGGGGTGGGGGCGGCTGCTGAGGTAATATCTCTGGGAGTGTGGTTAGATCATATTCCTCTTGCTGTCTTCTCATGCTGTGGGTGGGGCACTGTGGTGGAGCTGGCTGGAAGAGAAAGAGGGGACGGAGAGACGGAGAAAGAAAGAAAAAGGGAGAGGTAGGAAGGAACGTGGTGAGAGATGGGTGGAGGGGGTTGAGAGAAGGCAATGGCTACAGTTCTCACTAAAGCAGCACCAGTGCTACACCCCTCAAGTGGCAAGACTGGTTCACATGAGCTCTTTTTTTTCTTTTCACTGTCATGCGGTCGGCTTTTAACCAATCACGTGCTTTTTGCAGTTTGACACAAGTTTGATGCAGTTTATACGGGCAGAAAAAATCGAACAATACCACCCAAAAAAGTTAAAGCGTTACGAGCTGGAAGAACATCGCCTTTCATTCACATCCTCTCATAAAACTGTCATACTTAATATAACCAGTCATATTATGTTGACTGTTTTGATGTGTCAGAAAATAAAATGAATACAGTATTAGTATCAACATTTTAACAGCTTTTAAAGGATTTGCCTAATTATTTACTGCTGACCTTTAACATTTTAATATAAGAAACATGTATGATGTGTGGTCTAATCATCATTAATCTCAGATTAGTGGTTTCATCTTTAAAATGTGTTTACCTGGCAAGAACCTGCTGGGTTTCAACATTTTCGGGAGTTAAGAGAAAATGTTTGCTTGCATTTTGATATATCTGCAAAACCAGTCACAGGCCACACCTGCCTTATACCTGCTGAGGAAATCTCTCCCATTAAACAAAATGTGAAACTTGTGAGTGAACACAAAGAAGACAGAAATTTATCCTGTGCATTGCTCACACACCACTCATGTTTGGTAAAAAAAAAACAAAAAAACATTAATGTATGCTTTTATGGTCATGGGCTGTATGCTGTGTAGCACTGCTGTATGCATAGATGCAGGATCTTTGGACTTTTGTCTTCTAAATGATAATTTGTGACAAAAAACTGCCTACTTTGTTCTCTCATCTTGGTCTGGTAAAATGAAAACAATACTGATAAAATAAAAATAAAAAACTAAGAAGACTTTGTTATGACACATCGTAAAGGTTTGGTTGATTTTGTTGGAGCACACTAGCAGCTCCAACCGAAAATTATGTGTTTTAAAATAGAGAGAGAGAAGAGAGCTGATGCTCCAGCGTGGGAGAAGTCATTTCACCAGGAGCCTCGATGAGAAGAATCCACTCGATAGATGACAGCTGATTGTGGGCTTAATGTGCAAGAGCAGTCATTATCTTAATTATCTTCTAATTTGAACAGCTTAAAATATATGTACCTCATCCTCCACATAGGTGCCAGTCTGTGCAGTCAGTGTGGACTTTTACAGATACAGTTCTTTATTTTGCCTTTAGTCAAAGAAGTAATAATCAACAATAAGATAACTTATTACTGAGATAACTCCATCCATGCGCTGAAAAATACAGGAAATGCAAAAGTTCTCTGAGACTGTATCAGGAGCAGCCATGCTGGACAGCAATTAAAATCCCATGAAATGAACTCTTTAATAGTTTGATATTATTAGTTTTTCCTCACTTAATTCTCTGTGCTATTATTCTTACTGCTTTCAATCTGCATGTTCTAACCTGTCCTTCAAAACTTTATACAAGTTTAAATGGAATCACATACAAAGCATTTTGAGGCTAAAATGGTGGTGATGCTTCTCTGTGCATTTGCAACATTAAGGATTTAAGTGTTGTTTAAAAGAAAATAAACCAAAGTTGCAAAGAGAGTAACACTAGGAAAGTAGACACAGTGTTTGCAAGAAGATGAGCTGCATCAACGACTGGTATCCATGCCTCAGCCTGGGGGAAGAAGAAAACTTTTACCTGTTAGTTTTAACTCTCCCGGTGGTCTCTGTCTTGAATGCTGGATATGAGAACCTGACCCCTGCCTGTGGGGCTCCCGCAGCTCCACAGCTTCTACAACACAATAACAGCACTTACCTGGAAAGATAGGAATAAATATTATTCTTTTACTGTAATATGGCTTAAAGCAGCGCTGTGAACTAAACTGTAAGGCACCCTGGATTTACATAATCAATTTAGCAATATAAACCCACTTAATCTGTACATTATAAATGTTTTTGTCCTTTGTTGCTCTGCTCATCATAATAACAAAAGGATTAGTACAATAACCAGAGGAAGGGAGTATTGAATGAGTAAACAAGGGGGTGATTTTGGACTCAGCCCAGCCAAAAAGCTGAAGTCATTATAAAAATGTGACTCCATGAGAAAGCCTCCAAGCAGATTCCTTCCCGCACTACTGCTGTGATCCCACCGTCGGGTTGGAATTACATGCTGCATGCAGGAAGAATTTTTAGCCACAACTGAAAACTCTTTTTTTTGTTTGTTTGTTTTTGTTTTTCCTTTTCTACAATACAAATGTTGTGAGATGAATCAGTGACTGTATAATTGTGTGCGTCAGAATAAAAGAGTTATGAGCTTTGTTAAGATAATTGAGCTCTTAAGCCATCACAAACCAAGAGCTTCCATTTTTCTATTTTCATCCATCTCTTTCAAGCCATGTTGGATTCCTCCCTATTTCTGTTCCTCCCCAATAAGCTATGCTAAACTGGTTTTGTGATAGTGATGGTGACACATTTATGTCATCTATAGACTTTTTTTTTTTTTGTTGTCAATGATGAAATGATGAATAGAGGTGTGTTAGCCCCTAAACTAACGTGTAACCGCCTAAAGCAATTCCACCTTGTCACGAACAATCACACCTTTGGGTGTGTCTGATTATTGTAATTTTACATAGACAACCAAACTAACACTGCTCCTTTGATAGTTACCCTCTAAGCACCAAAGTCACAAAACTGCGACAAGCCACCAGCCCATGCCTCCAGAAAGAGTCTAAAACTGTTGACACAATCCACCACAAGATGGCGATGTGAATCGGACGTAAATAAAATAAAATAAAAACAACTTTATGCGTTTCCAGTTGGTTTCATTTGTGCCATTTACTTTTGAAACCTTTTTTGTGCCTGTTCGAACTTTTTAAGGCCAAAGTTAAAAATCAGCAGATATTTCTATGAAATGACGAAACATCCGTTTCAGCGTCTGATACATTGTTTATAGTCATAATTTTAGTTTTAATTCATGTTTCTTTTTGTTTCTATTCTTTGTTGTCTTCAGTCCTACTATTGTTCTTTGTCTTGTTTTATTTTGCACAGTCTGATCTGTTGTGCATTCTGTTTGTCCTACTTTATGTTCTTCTGGATGGGAGTTGGAAGATCAGGGTGGACAGAGTTTTCTATCCATTTCATATCATTCCAGAATATCATCAGATGACCTGATCAGTTCTGACGGCTTGTTTTACAACCAGGTGGGTGGAACAAACAAATCAGAATCTGTTTGCAGATCCACTTAAGACATACACAACCATACACACTCACACTCACTCCTATGGGCGATTTAGAGTCTCCAATCAGCCTATCCCCAAGGTGCATGTCTTTGGACTGTGGGAGGAAGCCTGGGTAACCAGAGAGAACCCACACTGACAACCAACAACCTTCTTACTATGAGGCACCGTGCAGCCCAAAATTATGTTCCAATCCAATTAATCGTCTTTATTTGTTAAGAAATCACCCAACAACTACTTTGCAAACTACACCCCAAAGAAACATGTACAAAATTCTGACTTTATTATTAACTTTTTATTATGTCTATTTTTATGGTCAGTTTTAGGTCATGTCCACAATGTATTTTTAAGCGTTTGGGCCGTTCATCACAAAAATGCTTTAAGGTATCACTAAAAACGATTATTTCTGAAAACTTTGACCAAAGTGAAGGTTTTGAAAAACTCTGTCTTTAAGTTTGTGTGTTCACAGGAAAATGTAGTTTTAGGTTCACAAACGTCAGAGCCTGCGACAAGTCATGCATCGACGTCACATGTGCGACTTTTGTTAATGGCGGTCAGCGACATGAATTCAATCAGAGGTGTTTGTTTACTTTCATGCAAACGGTTTTGTTTGCTTGTTTTTACACTCGCAACAGCTTCATTGTGTTGAGGGGTGAATAAGAAGGAGAGCTCTCTAATGTCTGCTGTTACATAAACAAACCAGTCCCTTTGATTGACTAGCATGTATTCAAGTTATGCAATACGCTGACCCCTATGGGTTTGAAATGTTTAAAACAGCATCTTTATGCAGGTTTGTGTAGATGAAGGTTTTTTACAAACAATCTTATGTGTACAGAATTATTTATGGAATAGGAGAGCGGGTAATCAGGTTTGTGCACGGCCTAAACCCAAAAAGCTCTCATTCCCTCCAGCAAACAAATTAAGGTCATCTAGTCATCACTTCTTCCTGGGTCATCAAGCTGGTGATAGAGGAGTGGACCTGGTAAGTTTAGATCTTTTCTGAGTTTGGTCTTTTTAGTCTGTTAAGTTCACCTGCTAGCATCTCAACATATTCCTGCATGTGTAAGATTTGCATACCATACCTTTAGTTTTTATTACATTTTACACAACTTCCCAAGTTCTTAAAATCTAGAGTGTGTATTGTGTTGTGTATTTTTGAGATTTAATTGTGTTTTTAGAGAAAGTTTGATCAGTCGCAAACTTCAGGGAGACTTCAAAACATCTGTGTCTGAGCTGGTTTTATTGAAAAATCACATCTTTTTGTCCAGCAGCAACATACTTATTCATTATGAAGAAAACATATCTTTATCACATGGAAAAGCTTTACTTCTGTTTTAGTGCTGCTTTCTAGCAACTCACTCTAACAGAGCTGTGTTCAGACAACAACTCGCTCTACCAAGCGAGTGAGGCCACTGCCTAAACAATGGGCTAAATGGGTAATGGGTAAATAAGAATATCACACACACACATTTAAAAACTAATTCAGCAACTGTTTATATCTATTTATAATTTAAATGATCAAATGGATATAGATTAATTCTACTTGAAAACATTTTGTCGTTATCATTAAATTAGCAAATAAACGGATTATTTCAGAAGAATCAGTGTGACTGAAAGTCTAACAACGATAAAAAATCGTCCACATCTAAATAAACACTCTCGTCCCTTTTTAAGACACATCGATCGATCAATCTACTGATTTAGCATTGAAATGACTCATGCTGGGGGGGTTTAAAAAAAGAGTGAAAAATCAATGCCGCACAACCAGAAATATAAACTTGGAAACAGTTTTTTTTTATTTTGTAAAAAAAAAAACTTGAGCACTGATAGCGCAAGAAATAAATTCTGTTATTGCAAGCAGAACAAAAGAGAAGACTGCTGATATTTAAGGCTAGATTCCTCAAATTTCATATTTATTTCTTTACATTTCAGGACTGGTCACTCAAGAGAGGCTGAAGTTTCTTTTTTAACCCTTACTTTTGTATCCTGGCAAAGCTAAGCCTTAAACCACAAGGGTTTTCTTTTACAAAACAAATTTGCAATGATAAACTAAAAAATGACTAATCTGTATCATCCTGAAACACACTAAACCAAAACTATTGTTAGTTGCAGTTAGTGATGGAGGACTTGAGTGCTGTGTCCCAAAAGATTATCAATGAAAATGAAATTGTGCTTCTTCTTTTTGCCAAAGCATTCAGTTTGAGTGTAGCTCCTCAGCCCAGCATGATTAATGTGTTTCGCTGAAGGGCAGGATTCAGCAACCATAATTACTCAAATGGATATTTTTATACGATACACACTTCAGAGTGTCTTACTTAATGCAACCACAAGCTGGATCATGTTATTTTAATCCCCCACCCCGATGAAGTAAACGACTAAGCATAGTCATATAGATACATCATTTAGCTTCATCTGCCATAAAACCATCACACAAACCAAGGTGGCTTTTTCAGCAACTGTTGAACTCCATTTGGCTCCAATTGCTGGTGGAACTGGGCATGATGTCCACAACCCCCCCAATATCTCCCTCAGGTGACTCTTACTCCTCCATTTGAGAACTACCTTACCCTTTTGTCTAATTTCCTTTGGCCCTGGGTACTGAGCAACTACATTAAGTATAAAAGCAACAGCCCTGCTTGTGTGCAGCAGGAAATATCTCGCCTGTCGACAGCTAACTTTTGACATCTTACTTGTTACTATAGCAATCCCTCGGTGTATAATTAGATTCTAATCATGTGTTTGTACATTAGCTCTAGTTATGAAACAATAAAGCTAATGACTAATGAGTTTAAAGAAAGAATTCAGTTCATTTTTAAAAGCAAAATGACCTGTAAATAAAAGTTAAACCTCAAAATAGGCAGAGCAAAAAAAACCCCATCAGATTTCTGACATTGTTTGAAATACACTGCCATAGTAGGCCCTTCAGAAAAAGACTTTACACTGACATTAACTACACATTTTCACCCAAACAGAGGAGGAAGAGGAGGAGGTGGAGAATAAAAAGAATGTAGATGTTTGTATCTTAAGCATCAGGCCATTTATATATGTATCTTTGAACCTTTGGCAGCAAATACCTGCTGAGAGTGTTGTTGCAAAGACACCTACACACCTCTAACCCATATTGGCTTCATGGACCATATTCTACTATTTACAGGACTATAAAACTGAGACTAAATGTTTGGCATGTGAGTCGAAGAAAAACAACCCACAGATGTCAGTATTAGTAACAAACGCAACAAAGAACTTGATGTACTGGTGACCTGTCCAGGATGTACCCCTCCCCTCGCACAAAGATTGCTGGGATTGCTCCAGCCAACCACAAAATGGATGAATGGCTGGACTTACACTATTAGCAAAATGTTTGTAAAATGTTAGAAGATTATCCTTAAAAATATTAAACATTAGAACATCTGTGTATCATATGAGACAACCACAAAAGTTTTGTTTAAATTCATTTAAAGCACAGAAATATTTTTTCTTTCTGTTTCCCCTGTGATGCAATCAGTTAAAGATGTTTTATGCAGAAATTAGGTGTTTTAATCACTTTTTGTGGATCTGTGTGTAGACGCAAGAGCCAGCAAATGGTTTTCATTAAACAGATTCCACCCAAAGTTGAGCCTTTACTCAGAAACAGGTCTATCTGACAGATTTGGTGGATTGGATGGTGACGCCCACTCCGCAGGTGGCAAGATGAAGGCAACAGCAGCATGTGGGTGTAACTTTGAGTGGTTGTTTTATGCACTGTAAGCCTTTTCTTTGTTGAATTCAAAGGTGTATGCTTTGTACCTTGTACCCCAATCGCATGAGCTGAAAAGTTCAGCAGACACGTTGAGTTAAAGGAGAGATTTTAGGGTCGAAAAGAAGAAACGAAACCTCACGGATGGCAAAAGCTGTACAGCTCAAAATGTGCTGTAAGTTTAGTAGACTTTCATTTAGATATATAAAAATGATCTTTTCTTCTATCTGCTTACATATGTACTTGTTACCAAGTCAGGCAAAAAAATATGTTGATATCTGATTTAAGAAAACACATTTTCAGCAGAACTATGTGTCACCACACCATTGATCCTTTTGGATGACTTAGATTTACCATTTTACCTAATCAGACATCTGTGTTGTTTAATTTAAATAAAAAAAATAGTCATTCTGGCACAAAGAGCTTTGATTAAATGGATCATGAGATTTTCTGTAAGTGCAAAACAAACCTAGGGGCAAATGAAAAGCACGATCCTTCTGTTGCCATCTCAGAGGGTTATATTTATTTACGCATTGCTAGAGCACATTGTCATACACACACACACACACACACACAGACAATAAATTTATATAAGATTTTTTACTTTTAATATTTGATGAAAATATCTGAATTATTTTGCTTTCCTGCACTCCTCTTGATGAGCCGCCTCCTGTGTGAGTTTATCAGCAGCTCTAGTAATTAACCAGGTGGTAGCCTTGCCAAAGGGTTAATGCTAATGTATTTGACTCATTCTATTGTGTTTAATAGCTGCACATATGAGAGATTCAGAAGGGCTTTTTTATGTTGATTCATTTTTATTTAGTGAATTTATTTGTATATTTTTATTCTCTTCTGTCAGATTTCATTCAAAAGATTGAATATAAGGTTAATGTCATTTAATTCAAGCTCATTCACGATCACTGAAAGAATTTAGTTTTAGTTAAGAATTTAATTACAAAAATACTTATGAAGCTAAGATTTATTTGCTTTTTTATCACTAGCAGATTTTGAATAAAGACAGAAAAAATTTACTCACCAATGATTTTTTCTTTATTGTGAAATTATTCATTATGTGTAAATCATCTTTATAACCTGGAAACCACAACTTGCCTATAGACTCAGGTTTAAAACAACAAGGAACTGTAGCTCTGCACACCTTTTTTCCCTGACCCAATGCTTTCTGTTAACATGATATTGTGCTTGAGTAAATTTACTCAAGCCATTTTTCTCAAAGACACAAAAGAAGATAAATAATGGACTCCTCTTTTTTAAAGGCTCTGCAAAGTACTGGCCATGAACAAATCAAACTTCTGCGGGGTGTGTTGCTCTGTAAAACAAACATTGATACTGCAGAACAGGGCAGAGCTATTATAATAGTATTTTTTTCTAGCAATTTTTTTCATCCAAAAAGAAGATATTATTCTATGATCAAAGAAGAACGTGGCCAGGATGTTCCAGTTTGGTATCCCAGTGCATCGATCAGCGTTGACTTTTGCTTGCTATATAGATCATATTATATAATAGATTAGTGATTTTATGCCCTTTCCTATAAATCATGAATGAAGAGCCAATCAAAAACATTTTTGCAGTCTTACTCAGTAAACTTTAGTACAATTTAGTTTCCCTCTAATAAGGTTTCGAACAATGATGTGAGAGCTTCTCGTGTGTTTCCTCACAACTTTTATTTATTTTTACTAACATACTGCTCTGAATCTGTGCTGACCTTAGATATGAAGCAAGGGCTGATCTTTATCATCTGTGCTAAAATGTTTAATTATATTATAACAACTCACAGAGTCACTGGCTACAATAACAGACATGCTAATCATTTATTAAGTTTTACAAGTTACAATAAGTTGGGTATTATTGAACTTATAATTGAAAGGAAATCTAGAGAAGAGATAAAAAGATCCATGTTTATTAATATGCTATGCTCACTTCTAATGAAGTGAAAGAAAGAAAGGTGTGAAGGCAGTGAAACAAAACACAAATATAGAGAAACATTTTTTTTTTTTAATGAAGCGGTGAAATTTGGTAGAGAGCTGGTTGAAGGCTTTGGGGTGCTGCAGAGTATGTCAGTGCTTTCTGTTACTGCTGCAAAATGCTGGCTCAGATGAAAGTCCTGGGTTTCTCCATTATGTAAAGAGCCTGAAATGGTAGGTTGTTGTGAACTGCGTTTATATAAGATTGAAGTCTTTTGCTTCTGTGTTTACAACTTGTGTTGGAAAATAGAAATATATTTACAGGTTTACACGCTAAGAGGAGCAAGGCCCCCCACACACTTTTTAAACAACATACATTTAAGCACAGTTGCTGTGGATGCATTTCATTTTATTGAACAGCAATCTTTGTCCGAACATAACATTTTAAATGTGATGGTATCCATGCTAGCAGAACCCCCACCCAAACATTCCCCTTTATAATTTAAGACCCTATGGCAAAAAGAAAGGAAAATATTTTAGTTTCCCAGGTGTCCTTTTCCACAGACATGCTTTTAGTTCCTCTGGGGGGCTTCTGACATGTTTCCAGCTCTATATAATACACAATCCCTCCAGCAAATTCAGTGTCTCACCACAGCCAGAAACATCGGCACTGACATTAAATGCTGCCTTTTAGACCAAATAAGTCTTAATGTCAACTGTATAGAGACCCCTCGCCCTGCAAGCAGTGACAACAAACTCAACAGCACCTGTAATTGGTTGGATTGATCATTGATAGTCAAAGCTGAGGATTTTGCCAGTGGCGAGTGAGAAGGGTATGACGAGTCAGGACAGATAGTAACAAACTGACAGATCCAGTTTCCACGTTGTGTAATACCATCACGCTACTGAACAAAGTTTGAATTCAAAATTTTCATGCAAAGTTTTCTTAAAATATTGCTGTTATTTAAACATCAGGAGTCGGTTGATTGTATGAAATCTGGATGGTTTGTGTAAAAACATATCAGTGATAGCAAGTCGCCAAAGTCAGCTCATCTCCGGTTTCCCTCTGCATTGTTTATGCGGTTGCCATGGTCACACAGCAAGCCTTCACGGCATCCTGAGTTGAACCTGCGTATGCATTTTTCCTCCCTGTCCATTCTTACTGGGCATAATGGTTTTGGTAACTCTTTTGCAGAGGGAATGCTGCGTCTTTGTTGTTGAGCATTTTGTGACGCATTGTAAAAATCCAGCCAGCCTTGTAATAAATCATCTCATCAAAGCCTGTCCTCTCTGGTGGATTGAAAACCTGTTAAAAAGCTTTCAGATGTTACACACACCTTGTGTTGGACAGATCAAACGGTCTCTCAAAGAGTTCTTAATAATGAAATAACCGAGTAATAATTTTAAAAACAGCATTCTGAGTTAGTCATAGGAATATATATATCACTCTATTATCCATTTATTTTGCTTGTAGCCAAACTTTTTGCAATCCAGAATGAAGTCCTGAATAGCTGCTACCCTCTGGCTTCACCAACTGGTTGCTAACTGTATCCATCTGCCATTTGGTGTGGAGCAGGTGGTGTACATTGTATTTTTAGCCATTTTCTCTCACTTAAAACATCTGTCTATTGCGCTGGAAGCAATGCTATGAAAACGATAAGTATGAACCAAAACCTGAGAAGATTTTAACCCGATCACTTAAAAAAGCTGCAAAGAGGAACACCACATTTCTTTATCAGTGTGTCAATGGAGTTCCACACCTGTCATTGTGTTTGGACTTGTCGTTAAGTATCACAAGACAATTAAATGCTTTAACTACTTCAGTGACACACTTTGGTGACACATGTTCAGATTCTCTAAAACAGCGTAAGGCCAATTTAAACAACATTTCACATTCAGGAAAATGATAAATTACTAAAAGTCTTTTTAAAGACTTCATTAAAACTTTCATTCTGCCAAATCACTATGATGTTGATCGTGTTATAAAATTTCTCAGTTGCAGTTCTGACAAATGTGTTGCAACAGACATGGAGCACACCAAATGATAACACCGTTTTAGTAACTTTCATGCAAGCTTCCTCCATCACATGCATTCTTACGAGAAACCTTAAATAAAATGACACTGGTTCTGTTTCCTTCATGCATACATTGAAACACAGTATGGGGTTTCAAGGAAGTCAGATGTTTGGACACATTTTAAAATTAGTTTTAATAAGAAAATGTGTTCAAACATTTGAGCGTTAGTGTACGTTTTCTATGATAAAAGTCATACAGCACATTTTTACCAATGATTTTGATGTTTACAAATCAAAATGGCTTCTTTCCATAGCTTCCTTCCCCTAATGCCAGAAAATCACACTGCTTGTTTTTTTGTACAATTATTTGACATGTTTTTCAGAGTCTATAACCGTGAATTCATTGTGCTTTATGCTTTTTATTTAGTATTATAAGCATAAGTGTGGCATAAGGAACCCATCATCTTGCCAGGTACGTGCTGGTGCATTTAATAACCGATCCTAATACACCAGAGATACATTTTATCACACTACCTGTCACTTCTCTCATTTTTCCACTTTTTTATTTAATACTTGATATAGACCTTTCTCACTCCTGTGTGGCACAGGCAGAGACCCACCCACGGCCTTGTTTATGTAGCAAACATATCTTTCTTCTTTTTTTTTTTTTGCAATTTCAGTTTTGTCCTGCTGCTCGTGAGCCTCAGAGCCAGTCTCACTGTTTTCATTTTCTAACCCTTGCTCTTTGCTTGGCCTTTGCCCCTTTCACCAGCATCATTTCTGGCCTCAGACCAGAAGCCTCTCGCTCCCGTCTGTCCTCATGTCTCACCTCCAAACCAGTCTGTGTCTATTCTTGGTTATAAGCAGAAAATCCAGCACAAGTTTGCAAGCAGGTTCATAGGTTTGGCCCTCGAGTGTTCGTGTGCGTCACTCCCCTCCCTTAAGCACAGGTGGACTTGAAGGGAAAGCTGCCAAATACTTTTGGTTTAAAGGAGGGAGGGGTGTTGGCTGAGGGTGGTGGGTGTAGCAGTTTTTGTTTTGTTGTGTTTCTTAGATAACCGTTCCACAAAGCGGTACTTTTACACTCCCCCAAATCACTGACACACCTTCAGAGCAAATTTCAGTGTCTGCCTTGCCCCGCTCTCACTTTCACAAGTCTGCCAGTGCTGAGACAGTGTTGAGTTTCCTGACAGGGAGTGAGTGCACAAGAAGGAACTGAAATCATAACTTCTCTTCTTAAAAGGTCAGTAACATCTTGTTGTCTCTTTCCCTGATTTCCGTTTTTGTTTTTCTTTTCTTTTTCTTTGTAGCAGCAGTATTTCCCATATTCTAAAAAAAAAAGTAATAATGAGAGGCTTATATATTTTCTCTCTGTTGTGGAGAAAGATTTTAGAGCATGCAGGATCAACCCACCGGGCACCAGAAAGACACTAAAAATGGCTGACCTTAATGCAAAATCTTCCTCACCAATGATCCTCTTTGCAACTGATTAGCTCCATGCAGCAGAACGGGAGGCAAATAGCAAGCAGTGCGCTGCAGAAAACTTTCCCTGTGCATATCTTTCAACAGATGTGTGAACAGTGACCCCCCCTCCTCCACCTCCTCCTCCTCACATAACAGACACACGGAGGAGGAAGCAAGTGAAAGCATGACAAAGCTGGAACGGCCTGAAAGTCAGACATAATTTTTGTCCTATTTTGCGATTTAAGCAGCAACTCGTAAAGCAAAATATGATCAAGTTTGCTGGACTTTCTTACCAAACAGATTCTTCCCTTGCTGTGTGACTTTCTGACATGAAAATATCCAGATGCTCACGAAGGACTGAAATGAGTCTGAGTGTGTGATGGAACCAAAAGATAAAGTAGTAACAAGCTATGTGACACATGGGTCTGTCCTCCAAGAATCTACTAATGCAGTTTTAGTAATACACCCACATTTCATCTTAATCTGTAGTTTTTTTGTGCAGCAGATGAGGAGGCAGAGGTGTGAAAGTAAAAAATATTTCACTCTTCCTGTGAATCCCATCAAACGGCATGAATAACTGTTAACCTTTCAGAGGTGATAACTGCACAATATGCACGCTGATCTATCTGGACTAGGTATGCAGCTTCAACTGGGGGTTATACTAATTGAACTACCTAAGCTCTAATGGGATGATCAGAGACTTCTGCATTTGTCCGTTTGTACAGCTTTTCTCATGAAGGATTTTGATCGCTTTGCATTAAGCTTCGTTAATTTCACATTATGAAATATTATTACTTTTATTTGCAGTGGTTTACAAAGCTCATCAGCCCCCAGTTTGGCTCTAGACACAATCATTTGTGTTCTATTGTTCAGTAGAGACTGAACCACATTAGACCAAGTTTGTTTTTTGGGTTTTGTTGAGTTTTTTTTTGTTTGTTTTGTTTTTTCTTTGGCAACCTATTTGTTTCTGTAACTAAACAAAAGTGACACAAAAATGCCCGAAGATCTTTATATCTTCAACAAAGTCAAGAATAATAAGGCAAAGAAAGGTATGATGTGATACTTTATTGCAAAACTAAATGATAATGTGTTTGATTAGTTTAAAAATATATATATATAAAAGCACAAATATTTAAATGAGAAACACACATATGAGTGAGAAACCTTATCACCCTTCATCATTATTAAAAGAAGAAAAAGGCACAACATAAAGAAGCTGCTTCCTGTTGAAGTGGAGGTTAGATGGGGATAAAATCAAGTAGACACTACCACACCTACTCTTCTCACACACCCTGACTACAGCTCTCTGTCTGCCCCTTTCTGCAGGATTATCTGAGTTGAACCTGATCCCCAGCAAAGTCTTTTGTTACAGGGTCTCGCTCTCTTGCATTGGTGTGTTTGGCAAACATTATCCAGGGCATATTTCATTCATGTTTGTACAGTCATGCCTATAGTATGCTGTACAGTTTATGATAAGCTAATATTGGAGTAGCTTTAAAAAAAAGGAGGTGACCAAGAGTGTGTTTAATTGTGAGTCTAACTTAGAAGCCTTTAAGTGTTGTGAAAGTATGTGCTAAATGAATGAGGACGTGACTTCATAATTGCAAAATTATGCAATGTGTTCATTATGAGATTTGCAAAGTGAATGAGTCCACACGCCTTCTTCCCACCTGACCATGCGTGGGCATATCCCTGTAACAGCATTTACACTGAGATACACAATCTGATCTTAACTATCATGACAGCTGTCTAAAATCAGACTGAGAGCAAATCTGACCTGTAAAAAAAAAAAAGTTTTACCCAATTAGAGGGGGTGTTTACCCCTTAAAAAGCTTACACACGTTCAGGTTAAAGCACATGTGTATGTGTTTTCATGTCTTTTTGTGCGCGTGTCCGCCCTCCTCCGTAGGATCGAGGTCCAGGTTTTGTTGTGTGGAGTTGGGTTGGGTGAGTAAGCCGCCCCTCACAGATGAATAGAGGATGGGAGGAGGCTTGAAGAGGCTGCCGTGGGTGGGAGGCCAGAGTCCTGCCAAAAAAGCTCCTTCTGTGGGATTTGTGTACTTTTGCGTTCCTCACGAAACACAGTGCCTGGCTCTAACGACAAAGCAGCCAAGAAGGCACGAACAGAGGTTGGCGCCTGCTCCCTCTGTGATTTTTAAACAATATACTTCCTCCACTTATAATTTCCACCATGCCTGCCCCCACTGCACCTCTGCATCACTATATATATA
>JBAMIG010000020.1:8047112-8068382 GCA_037177335.1 Kiunga ballochi
AAGAGAGAGAGAGTTGTGGGATTTCTATTTAGAGTGATCAGATATATTTTTGTCATCAGTTTCAACATTATAAATGTCAGTGACAATTCATAATGTGGCCATGCAGTGAAGCATTTTACATTCAAATTGTGGGTGTTTCCTGAATGTTACCTAGATAATACAAAATAGGCCTCTGTAACCACTAGCAACCCACCTAGCTTTAGCCTAAAGACAAGTACAAAGAAACATGATTCTCAGCTTGACAGGCGGGCAAAATGATCACTCTAAAAAAAAGAAAAAGCTCTGCTGCAAAGGCATTGCAGGAGCTGCAGAGTCGAGTGTCATTGTACATCAGGGAGTTTGATGAAGGCAACAAGAAACGGAGGGGGGGGGGGGGGGGAAAAACATACTTTCCCAATTTCAAAAAAGAAAGATCTGGGTTGAATAAGTGGGTCCACCCACCTGTGTGTGAGAGGCAGAAAAAGAGAGAAAGCAGGGCTGGATGGCAGTTTTAAGAGACATGAGTGTGTGGGTTAGGCTAGCTGGCCTGTTTATACTATCTAATCACTGTGAGAGAAAGGAGAACACCGTGCCTTGATCCACCCACCCACCCCAGACAAACAGCAGTTAGCCTGCGAAGTACTATATGCGCTCGCCTGAAGCTCTAGGTTGTACATGTGGGAACGGAGATAAAATGTGACAGTGTATGCAGGTAACAGACACACAGCACAATTATGTCTCATTTTTTGCCGGGGAGAAAGACAGATGTGTCAATCTGTAAGCCAACATGGGTCATGATTGCATATGAGGTAGTGTGTGAGAGTCAGCCATGTATGTTGCGTCAGCAGAGGCGGCTCTATTCTAAATTAATCCGGGAAGTTTCTGGTAAAAATCTAACTAATGAGAGTTTATGGGCTGCTTTGGAATCAAATTTGCCAAATTTGTTTTCACCTCAGGCAAACGCTTTAAAGAAAGTCATTTATTAAATAATGAAACACCAATAAAAAGGAAAAACTAACTTGGGGATCGAAGTTAGTGTCATTTAAGAATATTTGCAGCCTTATTAATAATGCTGGTTCTGGGTCAAAAACAGATTAGTTACCTGTGTGATACCTGAGTGGGTGGGATGAATTTGGCTTTGCATCCTAAAATAGCTGACTTACACATCACAGTTGTGTATTTTTGAGTGTGCATGTGGAAAAACTCGGTCCGCCACCTTGTGCATGTGTGTGTGTATGTGTGTGTGCCGTGATAGGCATCTGTCTCCCCTGCCCTGCAGCCTGACTGGTTTTAATTAGGAGGTGCCAGAGCGCCCGAGGGCTCTCCTGCTGACACACACACGTACACAAGCATACGCACACATGCACACACTACCTGAGGGCAGACAGAGGCTGTCCCACCAAGGCTGGCCTCCTTCTCGTTATCACCATAAAGAGTTGTCCTCATTCACCTAACGACCCTCACAACACATACCCTCACAAATACTGACACCAAGCCAATCAGATGAACACAACACTGGAATGTAGTGTGAACTTCTTTCCAGTGGTTGTTGGGAGTTTTTGACTCCTTCAACATTTTTTACCCCCCCCCCAAGTTTCATGACAAGAATACATAGATTAGAATATATTTTCATATTTTAGCAAAAGCAGAAAAATAAAATAAAGAAAGTGTCTTCTAATTTTTGCCTTTAAGACTGCATCACAGCTACCAGTCATACAGGTGGCTGTGATGCAGTCTTAAAGCAGTCTGTCTGGTTCGGTACTCACAGTTCTCGACATGCAGCTTGTATACTTTACCTCCCTTCTGGCAAAGCTTCCAATACTGATTAGGGAGTTTGGAAAGAAGACAGAACAGGAGAAAGTTAAAGCACAAACAGACAGGTCAGCAGAAAGGAAACGCCCAGGCCTCACTCATCCGAATGGCACGCTCCTAGGTGAGTTCTAATGATCTCAGTGTAATGACAGGTGGGTGTGGATTTCTGTGACTGAGCGAGGCAGGGTGCACAGAAGGTTAGAACATCTCCCATTGTGTTTAGGCAACATTTTATCTGAGAAAGGGTTTCTGTCCTTGGACTTTTGGAGGCATGAGGTGCTGATGTGATGCCCTATCACTTGACTGTGGAGGGGGTGTTGCCTCCCTTTCCTGCTTCTCTCCCATACCAGGCCACATTGCTCTCACAAACACTAGGATAAAGTGCACAATGAGGACTCTACAGTCATTAAAATGAGAAAAAATACGCAGAGAACATCCTTGAAGTCTTTTATTCACAGAGTAATGGTCCAGAAAGTGATAGTTTGCAGTTTAAAGTGCATTAATTATTCATGTATTTTCTGCTCTGATCCCATTGTTGGCTTGACTTGTGTAGCAGAAAGGTCACGATCACTCGACAATTCTTCTTCCAGACTTCGGGATATGTCTTGTGGCTGTGGAAAATTATCGGTGTTCTTTACTGGCAGCACAAACTTGATTTTAGTCAACAATGGCTGCTCCCAAAGAGGTTAGAGAAACATGCATCTATATTTGAACTCATCCAACTGATAGACTGCAATATATAAATGGTTCATCCAATCATCTTTAAACTACTTATACTTGCACTGCTTATACCAAAGAGATTCTGAGAAGAATCCTCTGGTAGTTTAGCTTCACAAGCATTGAGTAAAATTTTAAACCAATTAAAATGTACTCTCTTTTTATCTACAAAGACCCCTGGCAAAAGAAAACCCAGCCAATAAACATCATCTGCAGGTGTAAATGATGGAGCTGTTAAAGTTGGCTGTGCCAGAAGTTAGTCATTCAGAAAATAAGCAGGTAACTCTGCAGACAGGTCAACAGTTAATGGAAAAGGTCAAACTGACTGTGATTTTTATGGCACATCATTATTACAGCATGAATTTTAACCGCCGAAACAAAAAACATGTTTTCTTTTCAGAAAAAAGTGAAAACTTTGCTCAGTAGTGATAAGAATTGCTGCACATTGAGGTTTAACTTATGTGTGTTATCCCCACAACTTGCAGCTTGTCATATATTCCTTCTCAACCAGATAGGGCTTCAGCATCATAACTTAATAAATGGATGTAGTCAGTTAATAGCATTAAAACGTGGGCCAAGACACCATGATGAAAATAGCGCAGAGAAGTATGCAACCTCACTCAAAATGTATCCCACAGCAGGACAATCTGTGCCACACTGCAAAAACCGTCTGCACATTGCTTTAAGAATAAAACAAAGTGTCAAATCCACCTCCAAAGTGCCCAAAATTCCTGTGTGATCAAACGTGTCTAAAATGTTCCAGGACAAACCAAATCCATGAAGGCCCCACCTCCCACCCATCAGGACCCCAAGGAATCCCAGTGCCAAAAACCACAGGACACACCCACAGATGCCAAGTTCATTACTCTCAGGGTCCAAACAGTTGTGGTAGTGCCTCTGCATGATAACAAGCAGGTGATTTAATGTTCTGGTTTATTGAACACTTTTTAAAATGATCTCTAGTCCCAAGATGCTATGTGCACTTTTCCTATGAGAAATACAAAATTAAACTTACTTTTTATATATAATAAACCTTAAACCAAAAGCAGGAGAAATGCTATGAAAGAAGAAAAAGTTTGATTGAGTTTGAAGAGCTGGAAGTACAAATATATTTCACTGCAGTACAGATGCTGTGTCAACGAAACCAAAATAACGTTCGAGCAGTCTGGGATGAGCTTTGTGGAGTGAATAGCAATGGGAATTAATGTTTTCTATGGCTAAAAAACCTTTTCTGTAATATTAAAACTGACAGATGACTATCCATGCAGTTAAGTTGGGATTCAAATGCTTTTATTGCTTTTGAAAATGTGCTTTATCTGTTTATTAAACTGTACTACGAGCCATGCTGAGACCAACCCTAAAGTCTTCGTAACTTTATGTAATTCTGCTTCACATCCTGTCCCTCCTCCAAAGTGCCAATCTGGTACTGTGGTACGTACATCTGGCTGGGAGCAGCAGGTGGCAGTAAACAGGTATGCTGAGAGGCCAGTCAGACAGACAAAACAGATGACTCTTACTCAGCCCCTTGATTCCTCATGTCTTGTGACTGTGAACACCCAGGCTGAGCAGAAAGACTCCCTGCTCCTTAATGTCAACATGCTCAACACTCAACAAGGACAGGGGGGAGGTGTGACACAATGACCATTATGGCACAGAAATACAAACCACTGAGACCCAGATACATTTTATCTGTGAGTATTTTAAGCACGATCGCAATAGAAATCTGTCAATTACACTGCAGTCTAAGCAGCACTGCACATCAGTGTATTTGTGAACGTCAGCACTATTATATGACAGGTTTCCATCAGCAGTGGCCAGAACAAAGCCATCCTCACAGGTACCACTTAGGGTGACGCTATGATGGCAGCAGCATGTTTAGAGCAGATAGCTGATCTTATAGGATAGCAAATGTTGTTTTTCTGGCCGTCTGGCTGCCTGCTAGCAGTTAGTGGTTCACCCCATTTATATATACTAGATGCCAATGTGAGTTGGCCTCAAACTCTCACCCTGTACAAAACAGTGTAAACCACCGTGGGCCTGGGCTGCGGCTTGCTTTATTCCATGTTTTCCTCAGGGGGAAGTGGGCATAACACTGATGTACACTCTGATTTCTGCTAAATATGTAGGTGATATGATTGTGCGTAGTTATATGTGGATAATGTGACAGTTCAATAACCACAAAGAAAACAAAAGCTCACTATGTATTTTACCTTTATGAGGGTTTAAAAGTTTTGTTTGCTGATCAAATGGTTATCCTCTTTATGGGTGAAAGTATCACTTCAAGGGATAAAAATAAAGCATTACAAAGGGAAGGGTGTCATGATGTCATACAGGAAAACCCAATAGCTGTTTCACATTTTATGAATGTGCTACATCATAACATTTGGCTTACTGTGCAACATGCTTTTTTGTTTTAATATAGGTTTATTTTTCCTGGATTTCCTACCATCAGAAACTAGTAGTATTGTTACTCATTCTTTAGGTTTTGCTGCTTCAATTTTTCTTCTTAATGCCAAATTTATCCTACAACTTAATTAAATCTGAACTTCCTATTTTCTGCTGAACACAAAAATAGCTTGTCTCTTCACCTTTGTACATCAGCTTCCACCAGTTTATCAGGGAGGAGGTGTGTTCGCCAAACGTTGCCCCGCTTGTGTGCTTTCTGACTCAAAACAAGAATCTGATGTTCTGCTCTTCTCAAACTAGTTCTTGAAAGTGTGGTTTAAATAACGGTTTAACAAAGAGGAAAACACGTCTCGGCTGTTGCTTGTGGTACTTTTCAGCAAATGTGGCTCAAGTGTGTCTCGGCTTTGGGTAATATTTCCTTTTGAATCAGCCAGTTTTATGGGGGTCTCAGTATAAGGTGCCACATGCTGGAGTGGGTTGATTTATTGTGATGTGTTTTCATGAGTCTGTCGTGACGAGTTCAGTGTGTACCTCGCCACCTGTTTCTGAATGTGCAGTTCTTGAAAACATGCCTAGAGGTCTAAATGACTTGTTAAATGTTATTTTAACAAGTAAACAATAAAACTACCAGGGTTAAGTGGGTTTTTTTAAAGGAAAAAGTGAACAGCAGGATGAAGTTTAAAGCAGGTGTAAAACTGTAAAACCAACTGTGTTCTTTTTAGTTAAAATTGTGGTTGTTTATATGCAACATCTTTACATCTGAGCTCCGCACTAACCAACAGAAGTCCATAAAAAAAACATTTTTCTAACTTTTCTATTCCTCTGGCTCCTTTGCTTTTATTGCCCTTCCTCAGTCTCCCCAAACAACCTCTTCGAGTTATTTTGCCCCAGTCCCTTTACACCAAAAATCCACTCTAACACAACTAAAAATTCATTTTGTCTGACCTCAATCAGAGGGTGTCTGCGCCATGGGCTTATTACACACTATGCTTAAACTTGTGTTGTGGAGGAGGATGGGGTATTATTATCTTCCAGCTACCCACCCTGCTATAAAAACTAGTGGTGCGACATCTCCTCAGCGCAGTGCTGCTGCCCTCCCTCCCTTCCTCTCACTCCCTCGCTCTCGTCCTACATGAGCCACACACAACCGTGAGCCCGACTCTAAACTCCACAGCAGCCACTCTGCTACACAGACGGACTCAAGGCTCACGCGCTGCTCTCCTCTGTTGTGCTTCTCTCTATTGGATATTCCTCCCTGGGTGTCTTTTTTCTCTCTCCTTCTTCTTCTTTTTTACATTTTTGTGAATGGGCATCTGTGCCCAGCGTGGAGAGCTTGTGAATGGACTGACTGGCTGACTGACAGACAGACAAACGGGCAAAGAGAACGGCAGCTGTGTTTCAATTAATGAGAGCGATGCTGAGAGGTCAAGTGAGGAGCAGCAGAGCCTCTTGGTAGTCTGGAGATACAAAGACACGTGAGAGGAATTGAGAAGCTGAAGGAAGGTAGGTGATGGCAGCTGAAAGCTGAGGAATGCTGAGGGACATATCAAGACGTGCAAATTTATGTGGATGCCAGACTTCTGGAGCAATCACATGGGTGTGTGTTTGTGTGTGTGTCTGTAATCATTTGTCAAAGTGGTACAGAGAGTGCATGTGTGCGAACAAGCTCACACTTGTGCCTTGTGTTACTGTGTGGACATGTGGCTCAATTACTGTTTTATATGAGTGTTGCAGCCTTCTGCTTTAAATCCTGACAAGGTGCAAACAGGTCAATAAAATGACTTAACAAATCACATCATTATTCCCACTGCAGTGTAAATATTGCGCTGTAAAAATCTGAGTGTTTTTAGAAGTACGACTCACTTTGGGTATGCCAACATGGTAGTTTCAGTGAACTTAAGTGTGTGTTTTGTCCCCTGCCTAATCACACACGGCAATATTCCATACTTGTACAACTTTCTCTGTTAAATGTGTTGGTGAAAGAGGCTGTGTGTGTGTGTGGACAAAACAGAGGAAAAGAAAACATGTTATGGATTTGAAGCTGAGCTGTAAATGATTGTTTACAACTTGTCATCTTAATAGACTTTTTACGTCAAGTCCCAAAGTGCAACTCACTGAAATCAACTTTTGTTTGTAGCCACTGAAATTGTTCACAGTAAGCTGCACACAAAAATGCTAAACAGAGTGGGCTACGCTGCAAAAGCATAAGTAATTACACAATTATACACCTACTCAACACGTTCACAAGCCGTGACTAGAAATTTACAATAATGGAGATCCTTGTCATAACAATGACATGTTTGCTTAACCATCTATTGTAACTCTGATATCACATCAGCTCTGGTCTGTTTTTAACCTACGTCTGCCAGTGCACAAGGAATTAAATTAAAATCCTGTTTCTTCTTTTTTTAAGGTGATATTTATAGATCTTCATCAAGTCTTCCATCTTTAAATTGATTTTAAAAAGTTTCACATAAAGATAAACAATTGTAATAATGATAATTAGCAAAAATAAGGATGTTTTCCATCATTTTTTACATGCTTTGGATTGTTTTCAGTCACAATAAAAAATATTTAGTCATTTGAAACTAACATGACCTGAATATTATTCTTTTTATTATTTTTATTACCAAATATTCAAAAACCTCACAGAAAAATGAGCTAGTATAAATCTTTTTGTTTACATTTTACTGAGATAATGATGTGCAGTAGGGAGCTACGCTCCATCCATACGTGACCCTTAGTGCCAGTCGGTGCTTTGAGTAGCCGGGGATATCAAACTGGGAAACAACAACTTCCTGTGTTTTCCTTAAATAATGTATTTTTTTTCATTGAATATCAATGCAAATCAACCATTGCATACAAATCTGAAGATGTAAATGTATTGACACACCTGTTGAAACAAAGTATAAGATTTACGCATAACAGGCAAAATTACAACCAAAATCATTAGTTTTCCTTTAATTTAAACCTAAATTTAAACATGTGCAGCAGCAAAGACTAATTTCTTTTAAAAAAAACTTTTTTTTTGCAATAAAAAAGTTCCAAGACATCCTCAACTTTCACAAAAACTTGCATTTAAATGCTTGAATTAAAACCCAGGCAATGTCTTCATTATAAGAAAGCTGCCATCACACACCCTCCTCACCTGCTGTAATTGACAGCACTTAAAATGTAAAGAATTCTCCCCAAGTTGCTGAAAAACATCCAAACAGCTGACACTTAAAACTCGAGAGAAAGAAAATCTATCCTCGAGTAACAGGTGCACTGTTTCTGGCTGATAATGGACTGACTTTCAGAGCGGGTCAAATGAATTTCCTTTCCTAATAAGAAGGTGAATTTTAACTGTCAATATTTAAGTTTGTCCGTCTGTGACAGTTGTTTAGCAGCCGTTTGCTTTGGGCAGCCGGTGACAGCGGTAAAACTCTGGCTGCTGATGATTTAGCATGTGGGTCAGGTGTATGCACTGTCTTGACAAGGATAAACTCAGCTTACAGGCCAAATGAGTGTCTGGCTGTGACAAGGGGTGAGATGGGCATTAGCTGCTGATTTGTGGCCTGAGCGGTCAGGGTTGGGGACAAGTTAGCCACTCCACACTGGGCGTAATGATTATGCAGCTGCTGTATGGACAGAGAGAGGAAGACGAGGAGGCAAGGTGGAGGATGAGGAGACTGATTAGGAGAAGGAGGTGGTGGTCAGTGCCCGGAAAGCAGATGAAGTTCTTGGAGAAAGACAACACTGAATGGAGGTGACACATAATTTGAGGTGGGAGTGCTGAGTTGAAAGTGTTAGTGACTAAGTGAGGCGTGAGAGGAGACGTGGCCGGTACAGGAGGGCGGAAAGAGATGCAGACAGAAAGGCCTTTATTAGAGGTTACTTTTAAAATGAGTTGCTACTGAGCTATGAAACCGAAACTGATGTTAACCAATGATGCATATGTCAAAGAAAAAAGTGCCACAGCTGATTGTGCCGTTAAAATCAGACATATCTTCCTTATTTATTCATTTGAACAGTGAAGCACCTCGTGAGCCTTTACTAGCTGACCACTGTGTTTTCTTTAATCCCTGACAAGTCTGACTTTAAAGAAATAATGGATGATGAGTTATATTACTTACAGGGTGGGGATGCCCTTTTTTAAGGCATCCCCACCCTGGTTGCTCAGATGGGTGGGTGGGGTGTGTGTGTGTGTGTGTGCAAAGGGTTAAGACTGTTAAGTTGATGAAATGTTGCTCCAGGACCTTGTGGTGGGAAAGCTGTGCCCTCCTCCCCTCTCTGTCTATGTGGCACATCCTCCTTAGATCCTCTCCACACTGTAATTAGGGGCCGGCCACTAAGAGCTTGCGCTGGCTAGTGGCAGGCAAACAGTGGGAACGGAGGGGAGTGGCACTCACTGGGGCACCAAGTGAACAAACAGCAACAGCAGCACGTGTCCTGTAGTTCCAGGAGGGGGTGGGATGGATCCAGAGCAAACGAATGACAGTGGATTCACCAAGCTTTCCCAGTCACTCTTTTTTTTCCTCTCTCTCCCCCTCTCTTATCCACTTGGTGTTGTTCCAAGCTCTGCACTATTGTTTGCCTTGGCAGGCTGCTACAGGGAGGGGCCCCTCTGCTGGTGTTTGTGCAACCTGTTAGGGAACTTTTAGGGCCATCTGATCTCTCACTTCTCCTCTCGATGAGAAAAAGCTCACCTTTTACATTAACTGTCCATTATTTGGAGAAAATTCAATCAAAACGGGTCACTTAAGTTTAAAGCAGTGTTTATACTAAAATATACTTATTCAGATTATTTTTGTTTTTACATATTCGGTTTATCTGGTCGGTGTGAAGTTCTGTTACCGTTTTATTTATTTATTCTCATCAACGAGGTGATGCACCGCTCTGTAGCCTCACACGTTACACAACTAACCCCTCCATAGACATTTTAATTAAGTCCAACCTGTCAATGACATGAATACAGCTTCTGTTACCTGGCAACAACATCGCCAAGAATAAACTACATGTATATAACGTGGATACCTGCGGATGAACTCGGGGGCTTTCTCATTTTAAGTTTTTCTCCTACCGCTGGAATTGTGATCCTAAGCAGCACTGACAAGAAAGTAACACACTCTTCTCTGTGTGTGAGTGTGTGTTAGTCCATGTGGCTTCAGCACTGGCCCATTTAGAGCCAGTCAACAATGCAGCTGTGGTGTGCGGGGCCGCTTCAAAGTATTTATCTACACATGCCTCCTGTGACCACCAAGTGTGGATGGCTAAATTTAAGCTCTATATATAGATGTGAATGAATGAGCACCCTGCCAGTGGAAGTTTTATTGCTTAAACTGTAAACAACAGTGAAGTGAATCAACAGGTAGGAACTCCGGCGCAGAAATGTGTGAGAGGGAAAAAAAAAAAAACTAAGTGAGATGAGGTTTGTGTTTGCATCTATCAGGCTGGTAAAGTGCCTGTGCTGTAGGTCGAAGGAGTTGAAGACTGACTGCAAGTAAGCATTTTGACAGGATATAGTATCTAGAGAACAATCTGACCTCTTTTGTCGTTCTTTTCACTTGTCACCACTTCCCAAACATGCATTGCATTGCTCAGATGACGCTATCACTTTGTTCTGTGCTGATACATAGCGATGGCAGACAGGAGGGTATTAAGAGAAACTGAATTAGGAGAAAAAAAATGTTTAGGTCAGTGAAGATGATGGGTTTCCCAATGTCTCCTTGGTACATAATATTTTGCCATAACACATTCAAGAATAAATATTACCATATGTGATGTTCACTGAAAATTAAACATGTTGTATTTACCACTTGTTGCCTGTGCAGCACAGATGGTATGCAAACAAGCATGGCTACAGGGAAATAAAGATACTTTTAAAAGTCTCCCCTTAATTCAGGTTTAAAAAAGTCTTGTCTTTAAAGATTTGTCATCAATACCTCATTTCAAACTCAGATGCAGGTCCTGGTCCTCATTATCTGTCTAGGAACAAATGTCAGAAGAAAAAATCTATTGTCCCTTCATCATACTCAAATTTAAATAAAAAAATATCTTTAGTGGCAAAATAATTCATCACTTTCAGTCATAGTGACAGGAAATGAGACCACACATTAAATGTCAGCAGGAAATCAAAACATTTGCTTTAATTTAGGTTTCAGAGATGAGGCACATCTTATAGGTTTAGCCTCCAAGAGGTTTAAAATGTACCTTAAGACAAAAATTACACAACAGACACAAAAAAACTCAAACACATTTTTAAGATTTTAGACAGTAAAAATCCTAATTATAGTGCTTACACTACGCCGAGCCAGTGCAAATGTAAAAGTGACAAACAAAACCTTTAAGAGGAACTAACACATGAATAAGTCAGGGTTTTTATTTAAATATCATTAAACTGTGATTTCTATCTCCAAAACACAGAGAGAAGAGAATGGTTCACCACAGAGAAGAAGATCTGATTGGGATCCCCTTCCCAAATCATAGCAGCGACGTCCTCTGCAGCCTTAATGAGCAGCGTCGAGATGGCCTTCTCTGCGACGTCATCCTCATCGTCCGTGACCAGGAATACCGCACCCACCGCTCTGTTCTGGCTGCCTGCAGTCAGTATTTCAAGAAGCTCTTCACAGTTGCCACCAGCGATGGCAGGGACCCCCATCTCCCAGCAGCTGTGTACGAAATTGACTTTGTGGCTCCAGAGTCTCTCACAGCCATCCTGGAGTTTGCCTACACTTCCACTCTGACGGTGACCGCCTCCAATGTGAAGGAGATCCTGAACGCAGCTCAGATGCTAGAGATCCCCTGCATCATCAATGTTTGCCTGGAGATCATGGATAGTGGTGGCGGCGGAGGGGGAGGAGGAGGGGGAGGAGGGAGGGAGGAGGAAGAAGAGGAGGAGGAGGAAGAAGATGAGGAGGAGGAAGAAGAAGAGGAGGACGAAGAGGAGGACATAGGGTCGAGAAAGGATGAGCAGGAGGAAGAGGACAATGTTAGCGAGAGGTCACTGGAGAGCAGGGGGGAGCAGACTCCGATGGAAAAGGAGGATTCGACCCCTCCGAGCACATCAGTGTACCACCGAGAATTTGATCAGCGCAGGGATCCGCCCCAGTCCCAGTCTCCAGACACAATGACAAGCAAACAGGTAGCGTATGACTTCTACCCTTAATTTTATGATTTCACGTGAAAAGCATGAACGTAAAAACAACTCATAACGTGTTTTATGTGACAGGAGAGTCTGGAGAGCCGAGCGCTGAAAGATTTTTCCATTGAGTCTCTCCTACAAGAAGGCCTGTATCCCCGCATGCCAGCACTGGACAGAAGGGCCAACTTCTCTCCTCTAATCCCTGGCTTCTACTCCTCTGTGTGGGCTGCTGATTTCCCAGCCTTCCCCCAGCAGCTCCTGAACGCTACACATCCGCACACAGGACCCTCACCACAAGCCCGGCTTCCTCATACCTTCTCTGCCTCTGCATCTCTTGAGCCCTCCAGGCCCCTCAATTTAGCTGTGAAAAGAGAGATCATAAAGGAAGAGATGAAAGAGGAAGTGCATCCAAATCTACTCCAAGGTGACTTCCTCAAAGAGTTTGTCAGCTCCGGCTTGGGCAGCACCATGAGCTCTGGGTCAGGAGCATCAGAAGCTCACTCACTTGGTCCCATTAAAGATGAAGCAGACTTCCGGTCGTATCTGACCTTCCTAAGCTCAGCGTCCCATTTAGGTTCACTGTTCCCTCCATGGCAGCTTGAGGAGGAGAGGAAGATGAAACCCAAAGCGTCACAGCAGTGTCCGATCTGCAACAAGGTCATCCAAGGTGCCGGGAAACTTCCCCGGCACATGAGGACACATACAGGAGAGAAACCTTACATGTGCACGATCTGTGAAGTGCGATTTACAAGGTATGTGAACAAACAAAACACACAGAAATTGGGTTAAGATTTTCCTCTTGGGAAAGTAAATTTGTTCAGCACAATACAGCATCCAAACCATCATTCTGCCTGCTCAGTTGCTGGACAAGACACGTTTAAAAAAATAAAGAAAAAAAAAGATTTTCCTCTGTGCACTTAGCCTACAAAGCAACATATTATGTAAAACAGCAGGGTTAACGGAAAAGAACCCCATGCCCTTTAAACTCAGGTTAATCTGTTCTCACTTTATCTGGAAATCAAAGAGTTGAAAGTGGAAACCCGCTGCTGGGTTCTTTGCATTAGTGGTATGCTAGCTACATCCTCTTTGGTGTATTTTCCACTTCAACTTTAGAGCAAAAAATCTAATAAGCATAAATTCATCATTGTTAAAATGAGTCATTCCTTTCACTCAATAGATGAGAGAGCAACAATTGCAATTCTTGTATTGGCTTTTCAAACCACTTCACATTTTATATAAACATCTTATGTTGTACTTTTCTCAGGCAGGACAAGCTTAAGATTCACATGAGGAAGCACACAGGTGAGCGACCCTACATCTGCCTTCACTGCAACTCCAAGTTCGTCCACAACTACGACCTGAAGAACCACCTGCGTATCCACACGGGCGTCCGTCCTTACCAGTGTGAGCACTGTTATAAAAGTTTCACACGGTCGGACCACCTACATCGACACATCAAGAGGCAGAGCTGCCGTATCTCCCGCCCTCGGAGAGGACGAAAGCCATCTGCTTGGCGGGCTACACCTGCCAACAGCTTCCTGTGCCCTCCTACTGTTGCAGCCAACCGGCTGGAGGAGAACGGGTTGAATCCTGCATACCAAGGAGTCAAAAGTCAGGGACTTGGGGAGTTGCTTGGGCTCGGCAGCAGAGGTTTAGCATTTAAGAGTCCAGACGGTTCCAGTAGGGAGAGTAGGGAGGAACGGCAAGCAGAAGGGAAACATATCAGAGGGGAGGATAAGGCAGGAGCAAGGAGGCAGAGGGGAGTGTTTGCCTTTGCCTTAGCTGGAGAAGAAGTGCTCGCCCACTCCCCGTTTTATGCTGCAACCCCTGACCCTTGGACCATGAGACTAGAGCGTGCTCCACCTATCCCCGAGCCAGCTAAATGAACTGTGGTCTGCGGAAAACAAAAGAAAAATAGAAGAAGACAAGAACATCTCTTTGATATCTCTGTCTGTTCTGCTCCAGGAAACTAATGCACCTTTTTATAAATTGACAGAGAGACATAACTGGAACTTTGTGAAGCCTGCTGATGTGGCAGAAGATAAACACTTATTTTTAAACTCCTGGTTTCATCGTAAACAAATACATTCAGTCCTTTGAAAGTTTATACTTTCATTGCACATGATGAGAGGCGACCAATTTGACAATGGTAATGACAAAACACTGTTTTATTAAATTATCATTTTACCTTTAAGGCTGTAAAATTGGGAGGGTTAAAAACCACAGAACATTGCTGGTAAAATAATGCTTTTAGCAGGAAAAAACATGCATTTGGATCAAGCACAATTGATAATCTTTGTTTATATTCTTAATATTTTCTAAAACAGTGAAGCCACTTAAAGTCCAATTCAGGATATTTGATAATGTGTTATTATTATTCCACTGCCTTGTTCTGAATCAAGCTTGTCTGCACTATTGTACATAACTTTTGGCCATGGTGATGTAAATTACGGTTTTGTTGCTGATGGTGTAAAATAATAAGAAATAATTAACAAATCAGATAACTATTTATGTATTGCTCTTAAAATACTTTAAGAAATCCATCCAAAGATGAGTACTTTGATACTTCAGAAACTTGAATAAGACTTTGTTTCAACGTTTTTGAATATGTGTCTTTAAGGATGTAAAATTGCAACAAATTAAATGCCGTTTTAGCCAGGACGTATGCTTGTGTTTATTGCGGTACAGCAGATCAAGAGGGTTTATGCTCCATGTTTTATGAAATGTTCATTTCTGATTTGTGTACAAAAACAGAAAGCAAAAAAAAACAAACTTTCAAACAGGGACGTTTTTCTTGCTATTTATGTGTATTGAAATGAATGAGCCTTGGCTATATTTTGCAAATCTGTTTTATAAAGACACTAAATGTTGACCTTTTCTCCTGTCTCAGTGTTTCATTTTTTGAAAAGGCAACAAAACAACGTGTTTGTTTTTTTTTTTTTGTACAAGTTGGAGGACAAAAATCTGCTGTAACACCAACTCAAGGGGACTTCTATAGTACAAATCTAATTAGCACGGGTGTGTGTGTGTGTGTGTGTGTGTGTGTGTGTGTGTGTGTGTGTGTTAATAGCGACTTACCGTATGAGTGGGTTGAGGTTATTGTTAGAGGAAAACTTAGAAGCAAGCATGCTGTCATGTTATTGTTTAAATAATCAGTAAAGATGGATGTGTGTTTCTAAGTATCATTTATAAACTCACATATAAGAAACACAGAACTCACAATGGAGGCTTGTGTCATGATGCTAAACGCTGATATTTTTTGCAGTACAATTACACGCAGAACAGTTTACATGTGCGTAGGAATGCAATAAAAACATGTTTGATTTTAATGCTTTGCCGTTTGATTCTGTGAAGCAAAAGGACAAACTAAAAAAATATGAAAAATTTGACAATGTATTTAAAAAGGTTGTGATTATCCAAACAAAAAAAAAAAAAGCTTTGCATAAAAACAGTCAAAATTCTTCTTTTGTTTTATTTTAAAAAAGGTATAAAGAGAACAATATTTTCTTTTTGTAGCAGTATCACATGAACAATATTTCATAAAGTGTACTATATGTACCAGTAACTATAAAGATGACTTTTTATGAGCAGGAACAACTTTGGATAGTTTCCCACATTAAGTAATTAAAGACTGTATTATAGACAGTCGTCCCGTCCAGGGTGTACCCCGCCTCTCGCCCGTTGGCTGCTGTGATAGGCTTCAGCCCCCCCGCGACCCCGTTAGGGACAAAGCGGTAGATAATGGATGGATGGATGGATTATAGACAGTTCTGTTCTGTTTATTTGCACCGACATCTACTGGAAAATCAATGGTACTGTAAATTACTCCAAATGTTAAAATTTCCATTAAATGAGTGAAACATATAAACATATGTTCTATTGATGAAACATTATATAACTAAGCTGTATGATTTACCAATACTCTCTACCCTCCTTGTTTTTATGAATTAATTTTTTTATGTTTTAATTTTTGCTTTTTTTTAAATGACAGTCAGGTGAAGCTTTATCCACAAGATGGTGCTAAATGCATGAATGAAATTCCCGTTCTCCTGTAGGAGGTGTGGTAATAATTAAATAGGCAAATAAAAATCTATACACACACTTTCCTCTGCTTAACAGGATCACAGGATCATTTGTTGCTTCTTTAAAAAGAACAACTAGGATGAAAAATAGTAAAACAGAAAAACAGCCACAGATAAATATCTGAGGCGCAAGCAATCCAAAGCAACTATGGCTTTATCTTTCTATTTGCAGGGTTTGCAAATGAGAAAAATGTATTCTTTTTAATAAATTTTTTAACGTGAAGTTGCAAGCACTGAATTAAAATAAATTGTGTTATTCTACAATTAACTAGAAACCTGAAACAGATTCCTATTAAGTCCACAAAGTAACTAAAGAATGGAATAAAAGCTTAATGAAAAAACCCTGCAAAAAAAAACCAAACAACAGGTTTGTTAAATTAGCTTTCACAGGAAACTGTGATGTCAATTTTGACTATATAAGAGGGTCAGGTTCCCCTTTTACAGCCTAGTTCTTTAATCTCATGTAGTTTCAGTTCTTTTTCTGTCAGTCTGTCTAAATCTTTCTGTTCTGTGAACTGTTGATGGTAATATGAATAAACAGTGAATTAATCAGAGTATCTGACTCGTTAAAGCTATTTAAACCATTTTAAATAATGCAGAAGAACAAAAATACAAAGCTGAGAAATTTTCTTTATGTAGTTTTCCCCTCTGTGCATTTTCTGCACTCACTTTCTGTTGCTCTGCTTCTGACTGGTGGCCAGTTCTAACTGGCTCATGTGTTCATAATTTACTCCCTCATTAGCAAAGTAATGGCATTCTGCTCTTAGACAGATCTTATTCCATCCTGTCCTGATCCCTCTACTACAAAGCTGGATTTGTATCTTTTAAGATGAAGCTGGTTCACCTTCTACCAGGGTAACTCGCCATACTGAATGGCAAACATGTTCCAGATCAGGTTATGTTCTGGATAAGCAAAGGTACAAAAGCCCCACCTACTGACCAATCAGATGTCTTGAAAATGGCCAGGCTATTCTTAAAACATCCTGTCAGCATGTGGATCGCAAGAGGAACATTTAGAAGATAAAGAATTTGCACTACTTTTCATCCTTTTCACTTTGTAATATGTTTTTATTCTTGTTCCCAAGTCTGTTTAGCTCCACATGGTTTACATCTGAAATAATGAGGTTAATAATAATAATGATCTCATATTGCAGAATGGCAGAACCATGAATCAATAGAAAGAAGAGCTTGGCGAGCTGTCTCAGTGACAAATTAATATTTCAAAACACACAAGCTCACAGGAAGCTGTGCCATGAAAAAAAAAACTGAATGAAACTATAAGGAAAGGGAGGGTGCTGAGGAAGCAGAACAAAGAAACTGATTAGAGTGCTTTCCATTCATATTGTCCCATGAATTGATTTGGTATAATTGCTGGAATTGACTGAATAACAGGGTTGTACATTTAGGGTTTTGCTGAGGCAACGGTTCTGTATTTTTTAGTACGATTATCTGCTCCTCAGTAGCAAAGCAGATGCTTTGCAGGGTTTCTTCATGTCTGCGGTTAGTCAGACGCTGAAAACACCACCTCTTTAATTAGAACATGCACTGATCAAGATGGGAAATGATCATCAGACCTCAGGTCTGCGTGTGTGTGTGTTTATGATTTACCTCGACAGTTTTTATGTTGACACATTTTCCTACTGTGTTTTCATTATTCCTGCTGTTGCAGCTGATTCAGTTTCTTCTAATAAGTCCTAGTTCATAAAGTTCATCATAAATTCCCCCTCGCCTCGTAGTCCTGCTTCTGGTTTCTCCCTCATCATCTCTGACTACAGTACATAACAGTTGTTCAAAACTCTCACCTTATTAATAGAAATAATTCATCACACTAGTGCTCAATGTGAACAAAAAAGGACAAGACAGACTGACGAATGCACTGAGGTCAAATTATGCAACTGCCAACTCTTTTGTACAGACGTCTCCTCACATGTTCAACACAGCAGACAAAACAGAGATGCATGTAAAATAAATTCTGATAAATGGAAAAGAAAGCCGCTCACATTCAGCCACGTGATGAATACCCTGTGGAAGGAGCCCTATCATTATCTGAGTCTACTTTAAAGGGGAGACTGTGCAGAGGGTTACCACGAGGTCCGAACCAGACCAGAACTTTGTTCAGATAATACTGTCTAAGAGCTGTGCATACTGGTCAGCTATAGCGACTGTGATGTAAGTCAGTGATGCATAGAAGTTGATATTTTACAACCACAAAACAAAATTGTAAACTGAGCAAACCCAGGCTGCTCTGAGGTATTATTTTCTCTATAGTCACCACTTGGTCCTTATCTGGTTTTTGTTTTGTCACCACACTGAAGGTATCAGAAGTTTGTGTCATAAAACAGAAAATCCTCTCCTGTTTGCTGTTGTGTTTGCGTATGCCTGCAAGTACAAAGAATTTCGAATGCAACATCCTTGGCGGAAACATTGTGACAATGCAGCAACACAATGGAGCTAAGAGTGAGACCACACTTGGATAACTGGTGGTTACACAGTGTGATGTTCTCTGTGGGGTTTCAGAAAGGCCAGAAAGGAAATGCCTTCATTACAAAGGACCTTGAACAGACAGCAGGTTTTTTATTCTCACAATTGTTAAGTGCCGTGTTATTAAAAGTAGTTTGCTGTCTTCCACATTGGTGGCTGCAACCAATTAAATGCTGAGAGATAACTTAGTCCAGCGTTAATATAGATACAATCAAAACTGTTAGTTTCTGAACTAAATATTAAAATATTCCAAAAGAATAAATATTTGTTATTTGGCTGGTTCCCTTCTAGGATAGAGAGGTTTTATATCAAGTTATAGATGTTTACTTGTTTCAAAACACCCAGTACAAATTAAATGGATCCAATCCAGTTCTACACAGTGACTCGTTTTATTTCTACAGGAGTGTTGAAACAGGTAAACAACTAAAACTTGCAGGGCTGCGACTTATGAGGCTTACATCGCTTTAAGGGATCGCAACAATGTGATCTTGAACCTCAAGATCTTGAAACTTCTCAGAATCACTGTTATTGCTGAACTCCTACAAATAAACAGCTAAGTTTCCTGCTCTGATCATGGAGCAATCTATGATAATCCGTGATAAAAGCCCCAACAAATAGAACAATTAAAAACACATCTATTTATTCGCACTGACAAATCTTGCATAAAAATGGAAAAATGAACAAAAACCAAAAGTATTGATGAAAACACGCAGACAGCAGAACAATGATCCTGCAAAGAACAAAAGAAAACCGAGGAATTTAAACTGTAACGTAGGTGATTGGTCTGCCATCACTGCTTACAAAGCCCTTATGTTCATGATTTTAATAACTTACATATTGCAAACTTATGATTTAGCTCTATATCTTGTATATAAATGAATTTGCAGGAATCTGCCAGTGTTTTCCAGATCCTTATATGCAACAGAAAGCAGACATGCTTTCATTAACTGTATAGAATATATCTTACATATATCTTCCTTCTAACATAATATAGGTCTTTACAAGCCTAAATAACAAATCAGGTTATGCTGCCTTATGTAACATTTTTTAACTCACTTAACATCTGCCTTTATTGCAAGAGTTGCATCTTTCTTGGTTGCAGACAGTTTATCAGTTGCACTTTCTGACTTTTAGCAGCTTTTAGTGGCTCAGACTCTGAGTCTGAGACAGTCCTTCCTTCCTACAGTCTCCCAGTTTAAACTAAGGTGTGTGTATGCGTCTCCTAAGAGGGCTGGGGTTAGGGAGGCACCAGTCAAATGTCTTGCAATATAATAATAAATACCTAAATACTATGCAGCAGTGAACAGTGAAGCCAAATCTCTTTGTAAGTTATAAGTCTGAACAATGAGCAAGCTTACAGAATATGAATAAATGGAAAAGGAATTGCAGAAGTTAATGTTTTCATGAAGGCTAAATGTACTTTTAAAGTTAATTCACTTCTGTTTTTACTAATCAAGTGATAAAGTCACCTTCTGTAAAAGCATTGTTTGTTATCGTTGTCATTTGGGGAGCAATGACTAGTTTCATGGCCTGGTGACTAAATAGAAAGGAACATGTTGAGCTTTCTCATCCATCCTGCAAATAGAGAAAGACATTACTTCAGTGAAGCGTGGTGGTCAGGTCAATTTTTAGTTTCATGATTGCTTTATTTAGCTAACGTGGTAAATGTTTACGTGACAATATGTTCATTACACTTCCACTTCTGACATACAATAAGAAAGTACCTTAATATATCAGTTGTGAATCTAGTGCTATAAATGTTTGTGAAACAGGACTTTCCTCTTCAGATTTCTTGGAAGTGCACACTCTGTCTTGTAGAAAGCATAAAGAGTTGTTAAATTGCAACTCTAAGGATGCAAGATGTGCTAGACTCTGACATAACGGCGCTGTCATTTGGGGAAAACCAGTTTTTACGGGTTGCAACTGGTTAAATGCGCATTTGCATTTGCAAATGTGCTTTTTCGGTAATGCCAGCAGCAGCCATTACAACCATCAATGTCTGCTTGAAAGTCTTAGGATACATCAGGCATGGATCCTAGCATGAGTGTTGTACACCAATAACCTGAATGCACGTCAGCTTTTTATTGTGTAATGCAGGCACACACCTATGTTTAATCAGAAAAGCTGTAATGGTTTCCTGTTCACTTACTGTGCATCTTATGACGTTCACAGCTTCCTAAAAAGCCTTCGTATTGATTTCATAAACAGGAAGTAGCACTTTTTTCATCATTTATCTTTCATAATCTCATCAAACAAAACTAATCCCGTCTGCTTTATACAGAAAAAACTATGTATGTTTGCAACCTGAGGCTTTCAGTGAAACATTTCTATGATAAATTGGTTAAAACACACTCTTATAAGGTTAAAGCACTCACACGTTATAAGGATTTAGTAAATACAGTCACAATGAAAGAAACATCAATTCAACATGGGTTTTAGTCAAATACGTAAATGGTTCAGTGTTGTATTTCTGTATTTAATTATCTGGTGTATATATATATATATATATATATATATATATACACACCATCCCATTCTGTTCTCCACCAGAGTCCTGGGAGCTTGAGGATCCTACGCAGTATCTTAGCTGTTTCTAGTACTGCACTCTTCTGGACGGAGATGTCGGATGTTTCTCCAGGTATCTGTTGGAGCCACTTGTCCAGTGTGGGG
>JBAMIG010000020.1:8073465-8084192 GCA_037177335.1 Kiunga ballochi
CCCCCCCCCCCCCCCCCCCCCCCCCCCCCCCCCTCCCCCTTCCCCCCCCCCCCCCTCCCCCCCCCCCCCCGCAAACTCCGATTTCCAATCATCATTTATTTATTATTAATACTGCTCCAGTTCAGGGTTACTGGGAGCTGGAGCCTGGGAGCCTGACCCAGCAATTAGCAGGCATGAGGCAGGATCTACCATGGACAGTTCACCCACCAATCCAACCACAGAAAACAGTGTCTGGCTTAACAACGATGAAAATAATGATGACATGGACACAGACCCAACTTTAGATGAACTGATCAGTTTGGACCTTTGGAAAGAGAGTTTTGAATCTCGCACAGTTTTTAGGCATTTTATGGGCTCTGATTTAGGTGTAGTAGCAGGGGTGGGACCAGGAGGTGGCATTTGTGTAAGCTTACATTTAGCTGGTAAACACTGGAGACCTGGTGCAAGTGAATGCAGAAGGTGATGTAGCTCCATGTGTTGCTATGATGTCATCAACACCACCATGTATCATGCAGCCTGTCAATCTAAAGTATGGGATTAAACAGATTTGCCCCATGATTTTTTTTATTTAGGGTTGTTTGTTTGTTTGTTTAGTTGGTTGGTTGGTTGAATGTTTTGGGTTTTTTTTTTGTTTGTTTTTTTGCTTGTTTTGTTTTTTTATATTTAGATTTTTGTTTTAATAAATGATACATTTGAACTAACTTGGGTAACAAACTCTCTACTGAAGTCCTATTTTATATTAAGTTAAATTCGTGGGTCTTCAGCTGCTAAAATTGTTTTAATTGGCTTCCTCTTCCTCATCTTTGTCAAGAATATTTGATCTGGTAGCCAACATGTAAGCCATTAATGTGAAAAGATGTTTTCTGTAACGGATGATGGTTCGTTTTATCCTTTCATTTGTGTGAGAAAGAGAGGAATTATACTTCATGTTTATTTACAAACAGTAGGATGTGGACGCAAACAGTGAGAAGAAGTTATTAAGACACATGAGAAATGTTGACGTGATGCCTCGTGCGCCAGAGCGACCCTTCCGCAGCCTTTCTGTCTGGGTGAAGGAGGGGGGAATGGGAGGGACTGGTTTCCAGCCCACCGTCGACAAACTCCGGAGTTTTCACACAGAAGATGAGGAGCAGCTCTGTCATGACTGAGCGATGAAGAAGGGCTGTAAGTTTAGCGCAATTCCATGCAGGAAACACGATAAACACCTTTGGGATTATGGAGAAAAAGGTGTAATTTTTAACAAAAGGCGAATCGCGAGCGTCCTGTGGTAAGTTCTGCTCAGGCTGGAGGGAAAAAAACTCCCCTCGACTGATTCAAACCATTATTTCTCACAAAATTATTCTCAGTATGTAGAAAAATCTAACTCTAAAGTTTAAATAATTCCTCACATTTCATTTCATGCGTAAACTTTGTATTTCAAGTTAACTTTAAGACATTATTTTAATAATCTTCATAAATGTAATATCTAGTTTAAAGCATGAAAAAGGATTCACTTAAATGTTAGAATGAAGCAATGAGCACATGATGCTTCTAAATGAAAGCCTTCAATGCTTTGCTGCAGCTGAACACATTGGCGTTCCTGCTCCAGCCTCACATCCAGTGTCAGCAGCTGATGCGTCAAAGATGGAAACCATATGGCTCCACTACAACCACACTGGGAAACTGGACCACCGGCAACAAGCTGACACGAGCACCACCATAGTGTTCCTCATCATTTGCAGTTTCATTGTTTTGGAGAACCTCACCGTTCTAGTAGCTATTTGGAGGAACCATAGGTTCCACAACCGCATGTACTTCTTCATCGCCAACCTGGCGCTGTGCGACCTGCTGGCTGGAGTCGCCTACCTGGTCAACTTGCTCCTGTCTGGAGAAAAGAGCTTGCAGCTCTCGCCTGAACTCTGGTTTGTCAGAGAGGGCAGCATGTTTGTAGCACTTGGCGCTTCCATCTTTAGCCTCTTGGCTATTGCAATAGAAAGACACCTGACAATGATCAAAATGAGGCCGTATGATGCCAACAAGAACTACAGAGTGTTTCTGCTCATTGGGACCTGTTGGCTGATTGCTATAAGCCTTGGAGCATTACCCATCTTAGGGTGGAATTGCTTGGACAACCTCCCAGACTGCTCCACGGTCCTTCCTCTTTACAGCAAAAAATATGTAGCTGTCTGCATCACTGTTTTTATGGTTTTACTCTTAGCAATGTCAATTCTTTATGCTCGCATCTACATCCTGGTTAAGTCCAGCAGTCGAAAGGTGAGTAAGCACAGCAACTCTGAGCATGCTATGGCCTTGCTGCGCACTGTCATAATTGTAGTAGGGGTCTTCATTGCCTGCTGGACACCCATCTTCATCCTGCTTCTGTTGGATGTGGCATGTGTGCAGCGATGCCCCATCCTCTACAAGGCTGACTGGTTTATCGCAGTGGCTGTGCTCAATTCTGCCATGAACCCAGTCATCTACACTCTGGCCAGCCGCGAGATGAGACGGGCCTTCCTGGGTTTGGTCTGTGGGATTTGCTACAGGGAAAAGGCATCTGTGAACGGCAGCGCACACAGGCAGTCACTGGAGCCCAGCCGCAGCAGGAGCAAATCGTGGAGCAGCCAAAACAACCCGAACCAGAACCAGCAGAGCTCCAGTCAGGCAGAACTGGAGAAGGGGCAGAAGATGGATACAGGCCAAGGAGGAGCTTCAGTTGTGTGAGCAAAGAAAGAAGCAAGGCTCAGGATGGGAGAAAATGGTCGACTTTGGTTTAAACAGGGAAGGTTGTTTTTTTATATTGAAGGAGGGTATTGTGAACAGAACGTAATCTGAATCCCAGAAGAATAAGGCCTTTCCTAAAAAATTATTGGACTTGATGCAGTTGCTGCAGCCCAGAGGTTTTACTCTTCTGCATCTTCAGCATCTGCAAGTTGGAAGTAACACTATGGAAGCAGTATGCTCAGCAGCTCCCTCAGCGTTGCTTCTATGTCTCCAACTATGATCATTTGACAGCTAAGTCGAGAATTAACTCTTTCTTTGTTTGGAGGATAAACAAACCAGACTGAAGGCTCATTGACACAAAGCTGGAAAAGATCCATCATGATATGTTTGCATTTTGGAGATAAGTGTTTTTCACACATTAAGAATCATGAAAATCGTTTGTGTAAATAAAGGGCTTAATTGTATTGGTAAAAAATATTTACCATTTAAGATGGCTTAAAAAAATTGAAAAAATCCACTCAAAATCATATAAATGTGTAATTATTACTAGAAAACAGTGGAATGAAGAATGTACACAATTATTGTGATTAATTGCTAATCATATTTATCATTCCAAGTATTCCTAACTATCATAATGTTTGTACTCAGTTTGACTTTGCAGTTACTGTAATCAGCAATAACATAGTTGAGATAAAGGAAATAGAACCATATGAAGGAACAGTATCATTACAGATATATTATACATGGTGGTGTTGCAGCACGAGTAATACTATAGCTCCACCTGCTGGTCGTATTTAGTACTGCTGCATGTTGCATGCACAGTCACTTGTGAGTTGAATAAAAGTGTTGAGGTGTAGCATGAAGTTGGTAGAGTGAAAGCTACAGAGGCATGTGAATGCAGCATGGGGAGACAAATGACAGAAATCTGCAATATATAAAATATATAGGATGTTAGCTTTGACACTAGAACGTAAAAGAAAAATTAATTTATTGTATTACGTAAGACGAGGTGTATCTGATAAGTCTTTGATTTGCGAGTTTAGACAGAGTAAAACACAATGTTGTCATTTCTGATAGTAGAGGGACATGGAGTAAAAAAAGACCCGGTCTTACAGCTGTGGATCAACCGTCAGTCCAGACTGATGGCAGTTCTCTGTGATCTGGGTACTGCCGCTGGTTTTTCCTTCCTGTTAAAGGGGAGTTTTCCTTTCCATGGTCGCCCCATACATGTCCAAGACGTGATGCAATCTGTTCAATTTATTTAATTAGGCTATTTATTATTAACTGGCCTGAACGGATGAGTCTATAAAGTGTCCTGAGAGGACATTGTTGTGAACTATACAAATAAAGCTGAATTGAATTGAACTTCTATTTTTTGGTGTAAAGCTGGTTAAAAGCTCAGCTCATTAAAAGGTTATCTAAAAACTGGTTATTATACCAACTTAAAAACATTAAATGTGAATGTTTTCTGTCTCATTCAATCTCATTGTGTAATAAAATTATTAAATCCAAGGTTTGGGATATACTTAGCATTTTTGTGCATTTTAACCCTTTAACTTCATGTGTGATGAAGCAAATCGCCCATCATCAAAGAAAATTAAAAAAATATGTAGCTTTTTTCTCTAACATTAACACCGATGGAAAAAGAGACATACAGAAGAGATTGAACAAATTAAAACCTCTTGAAAAACATACTTTTCCTGCTGTTTCAATGAATTGTTTTGATAATACTCCCTAAGTTTAGCAGGAACAAAACATTTACTGAGGCCAAATGAAATAATCTTTTCTTTGGGACTCTTGCCATTGGGGCATTTCTGCTGATGATGTATTGTCATGTAAATATTGGCAATTAACTATTTATTAATCTTTTGTGATCATAAAATGAATCAAGTAATCTTTTAAATTGAAGTATAACAGACTAGAAAAAAAAAGATATGTCTGTGTTTGCCTTGGATTCTTTGCTAATTAAAGGAAAATGGGGAAAAACATATCATAGCCACAGCCAAATACTGGAATGCAACAAGTAAAATTAGTATAAAGGAGGCAGCAACATCGTCTTTTTGGCACAAAAAAGGAAGGAAATCCCTGAAGAGTTGCTTGCACAACAAGAAATCACTTGAAAGGATTTTGCATTTGTAGAATGAGCGGCGCAGCTCGATGTGACGGTGCGGGAGATGCGGGAGATTTAATATTGCTACGAGTTCACACATCTGGCAGCACTGAGCTTGAATTAAAGGATGACTTTTAAGTGGCATTGTTTTAAGCCACTCACAGATTTCCCCACGTTTGTCATTCCATACGGACATGATTCTTATACGGAACTAATAATTTATGATAACTATTAAACTTTCACCAAAACTCCAGAACATATCTGTTCTCATGCACCTATGCATAAAATCTGCATGGTAAATTAAAACTCATCTAGCTTTTAATGGTTTTAATTTATGATATTGTCATTTTTTGCTGCCTTTTACTGCTTTGTAACGCTTTCTTTGCACTTAAAATGCCTTTAATATTTTATGTAACACATTTTGTTACATACTCTGTTTTGTACATGAAATATCCTGTACAAATAAACTTGCCTTATCTTATACAGCATCAGCTGTTATTAAAGGAAAGAGTCAACCAAACACACACTTCCTTCCTTTTTGTGCTCAGTTTAGAAGCGGAAAGGTTGCCGTGTACGATTTAGAGGTCACCTTGCTGTTTTACCTATCGGTACGGTAACAGTGTGATACTGTATGTGGATGATCCTTAACAGGATGGATTTTCTTTTTGTTTGTTTGCATGCATGCAACAAATAATTCAATTCACCATCTTGGTTTGGAGAGGAAGACATCTCACAAACAGCAATATGCCAAACTATAAATTAAAAGAACTAAAATGAACTAAGAAAATTGTGTAGAGGCCAAAGGTGAAACAAAACCAGAGGATTACAGCACTGACAGCAAAGATTATACACATTCACGATTTTATTGCCAACAGTCATACAGAATAATGATAAACCCATACAACCAAAAGATTAAATCTGTAAACATCATTTGGATGTTTTTCTCTTTTTAATTTCCTTTTTTCACTTTACTTGTCCCAAAATAGTGAGTTTCAATGTGATTTCTCTGACAAAGATTCATATTTATAATCTGGAAATGATACATTTAGAATATATAATAATAATAAGAGAGGGAGGGAGGGAAGGAAAGAGACGAAGATATCAAGAGAAAACATTAGTCTCAAGCAGCAACACGCAGCAGGGCAAAACACCTCGAGTGAACTGGCATGCCCCATTGAAGATCAGCTATTGCACAAAGAAAAAAAAGAAACAAAAACACCATTTGTACAAATAAAAGGCACATTTTCATCAACGGAAATCTGGAAAGAAGCTATAATCCTATTTGTGTCCCAGTGTGTTTGGTTTCTGTATTTCCTTCCGTCACAAAGCTAATCGCATGTTCTCAGAGAAATTCAAGTAAGGAGTCATTTCTGACTTAATAACCTATATACAGTACAGGGCAAAAGTTTGGACACACATTCAAATAAATCTAAAAGAAAGGTGTGTCCAAACCTTTGACCAGTAATGTAAAAATTTCATAAAAAGAGTTTGTATTTGACCAGTTAATGTGTATATTATATATATATAGCTATAATATATAATGTTCCTTATTCCTCTCAGCAGATATTAGATTTCATCACATTATGTCCCAGTTGAGACTGCAAAATAAAAGGTGGGTAAGAGGTTTGTTTTAAGTTTCTAATGCTTATTTTTGGCTAAACCTATTGTAGTGAGATGCATTTAGTGCACACACCCTCTTGCAGCAAAACACAGGCACATTATATTACATTGCATCTGTCTTGTCAAACGCATTGAACACATACTGATTTTGGTTCAACTGAAGTGGTCCAGTGCATATCAAATACAATGTCTCATTCATTTGGTATCCATCAGGTTCCTGACAATAGTAAGGATGAGAGCATTTCAAAAAGGCTGTTTCCAGAACCGCCGTCACCAGACGCCATATTAAAACTCTGGTTCTCAACGGAAACAGCCAGTATGACCTAAATATTAAACTGTTTGTATGAATAACTGGGTACAAATGTAGAAAATAATGATAAACTCTGATCTGTTTCATGAATGGCCATAAATAAGAGGGCTGAGGGGTAAATTAATATGCTGTAGTGACACCTAGTGGTGAAAATGGAAGTGGTTTCTGTGTTGATGGTAACCCGTCTTGGTACAAATGACAGGTCTTGATTGTGCTATCCATCTGCGATCATTCAACTAAATAACATTAAACCTCTCAAAGTTGACGGAAAAGCTGGAAATGTTCATTAAGATTGTGAGAAAATCCACTGCTTGACTCGAGCACCAAAACTAACCACTGACTACACACCTAAAAGAATTAGAGCAAACCAATTCAGAAATAATCGCCGTTTTAAAAGCATAAATATTTTACAGTGTCAGCATACACAAGCACCACTTTCAAATAAAGGGGTTTTAAAGTCTACGAACATGGCCACGAGAACAGTTGATTTTAAGTCATGCGACTGCAGTGTCACAAGAAAATACTTCATAAAAAGTTAGTGAGAGCACTATGAGAGGTGTGTGTTTTGTGACAACTGCAAAGCAAAGCACATTCACTTCTGATCTCCAGTAAAAGCAGGTCTCATACAGTGACTAATTGAGAAAGGCGTCACACTTTTCCCCATTTCATTTCTGCTCCTTGAACCTCTCGGCGAACACTTCCTGTAGAAATATGGTTGTGCTTGACAGACAAAACTAAAATTTTAGATTTTTATTCTAAAATATTCTTCTGAACCCTCTTTGAGGTTTGATTTGCTCTTTGTCTAAACTACAAGGACAATTGTCTCTTAGTTTATCTTTTAAAACACCAATCAAGATATTATGTCCAAATGTACCTATTTCTTCTCAAAAATATAGCATTTCAGTCGTCACAACAAAATAACAGTTCTATAAATGTTTGTTGTTGTTTTTTAACAAGTCTTGCGTCTGACTCCAGTAAAGCTGGTCAGTTTTGAGCCTGTGTGGCATCTTCTCATGTTTCATCTTCAAGTTGCAGAGTAGAGCTTCCCGTTTCCCATCAGGCATTGCAGGTGTCACTGTTTCCGTTCAACAGGCTGCAGGAGACACAGTTCACTTCCAGCTGACACGATTGGCAGATTGTTGTCACGGTGATGGCCAATAAGGTGGCTTATGCTGTCAAATATGTGATCTTTTGTCCGTACCTTTAAAAAGAGGGGGAAAGATGTTAAAAGCGGTTTTTTTTTCACATGCATGTCCTTTTCTTGCTCGCTTACCGTGCCCTCAGGGTCCACCAGCAGTAGGTGTTTAGCAAGTCCATTGTGCATGCCCGTCAACACATAGGATCCTGGATTGGTCGTGCTCTTACGGACAAGAAAGTCTCCATCGTCTTTCAACAATTTTTCGGCTTCTCTACGGTTCATTTTGCCATGATACCATGCCTGGCCTTCCAACTCCTCCTGTGCATGAAAGGCCAATGATCTCACAAGAAGGGGGCTCGAATTGTCCACAGATGCTGCCTTGTGAAGACTGGATAGCTGGGACTGGGACTGTCCCTGAGACAATGGCTGAGACTGAGACTGAATGGCATCCTCAAAGGGCTCTGGTACAGATGAGGGCAGTGCAAAAACAATTTAAAGAAAGAAAGAGAGCATATAGCAAAATCAGATAACTTATACGATATATAGAAACATTATGTCATGATATTATATCATGGTTGGCTGCCAATGTTTTACAGGAGAGAAATGTCTTGACTTTTTGGATATATTAGCATTGTGTTCACGCAGGGCGAGCTTTGACTGTGATTTTAAAAGATGGTAGTCCTTTCTGCTTTACTTTGGGTGATCCTTTTATTTCTGTTCAGCCGAAAGCACAAATGAATCGCTCTGTCAGACACATTGCTGTGTTTCTGTACTGCTTTGTAATTCCACACCCAAAAAGTTAGCTGGAAGCTAGTCTTGAGCATTTTTGTGCGGCTGTGTGCGTTTGGTCTTCAGACAAGAGTTTATAAAGCATGACACTGGAGCAAATTTTTGCTAAACTATACTGATATTTGTGCAATGCAGGGGTGGTGGGGGTGGGGGATTAGTTAATGGAATCTAACGTAGCTGTGAAAAAATAATAAAAGGTTAACAAAATATGTTAGCACAGGTAACGTACCTGTTATTATAACTGAGCAGGCCTGACAGATTTATTGTGTATTCAATTTTTATTTGGATACAGGATAATCTTTTAAATATTTTCTGTTTTGCTAAAGATTTTGCTCATCCTGTGTTTTAAAATATGCATGGATGCCTTAATAAATAACAAAAAGGTTGAATTAGATTTTAATGGGCAAATAACAGCAGAACAAGCTATTTTATTCACATTTTTGGAGAAAAAAAAACAGTATTATATGCAAGTCAAAGTAATCTAATCATTAATTGTTCCTGTGCAGGAAGTGAAAACTGAAACTACTTTTCCTCTAAGAAGTCACTTGAAATTGTATCGTTCATTGTTCACATGTTTTAAACTCCACACTCATTATGTAGTTAAGCACGCGGACTGGCAACTTATCAGTATAATAATAAAAGTGGGAAAGTGGCATCGGCTCTGCCCTCCTCTTGTCTTCGTGCTGGCATGGTGTAATTATGAAGACACGCTGATGTCAAAGAAACATAAAACTCGGGGAACTCTGTAATTATGGACTGATTTGATGGTGTTACTATGAAGGTGAAGAACAGATTAAAATACTGACTCTACCACAGACTACCTGATATTTAAAGTAGAGTGATGTTTCTATGCATTTAAAAGAAAGACAGTTTCCAAATACATCATTTAAAGGAAGTAATACACTTAAAAGGTGATATTGAAAGCTAATAAATCCTTACTCATGTCAAAAAGGTCCTTTTGTGGGCTCTCTTTGGCTGCGACTGCCATCCCTTTCATCACATTTTCTGCTTCTGCCTGAAGAGCTGCAAGTACCTGGGCATCGATCTGCTGGGTGTTAACATACATGGGCATCTCGCCTGTTTTGGAGGCCTGACCTTTACTCTCTGGTAGGCTGTTTATATCAAATGATCCTAAACATTCAGAGGAACAAGCAAGTTATTGGAGCTATAAAAAAATGCGTCAGGATTTAATCTCTCACACAGTGACATAAATGGATGTTCGTACCCTGTTGCAGGAAAATGGGCTTTCTTTCATCTGTCCAGTTTTCACAGTGCCTCCCCTGATAATACGTCTGATCCACGAAGCCGGGACCCATCTGATCACAAGCAGAAACAAAATAAACATTACAGATTTTCCTCAATGAATGAAAATGATACAGTTGAGATCTTTATAATGCATTGTGTATACATTAAAATAAAAGACTGATTTGAGCTAAACTGCATTTTTGTGTGTAAACTGTACATGTTACCATGGAAACATATACATGTGGGAGATTATCTGACATGGAAGTAAGCTATAGATCATTTTCCTGTGATTGATTTTGATTTCATCACACTGACGGAGAATTAAACTCCATTTATATTCTCTTCTTCTTCATTGTTTTATGGAGTGAAACGGGAGTTTGGAGCACGTACACTGCTGCGCTGGAGGTTTAGCATGTAGCGGAGTATGTACTAACTACATTATCAGGGTGTGTAAGTTCAATTAAGATCAGATCAATACCTTAAATGCCTTTTTTAAAAGTCTAGTTTTGGCCAAATCATTTCAATGTGTTGACTCGAGAACCAAATAACACTGGCTGGATAATATTATATCCTATAAGTTCTTATCATGGGCTGCACGGTGGCACAGTTGGTTAGCACAGTGGCCTCACAGCAAGGAAGTTGCCGGTTCAAGCCTTGGTGTGAGCGGGACTCCAGCCGGGAACCTTTCTGTGTGGAGTTTGCATGTTCTCCCCGTGATAGCGTGGGTTCTCTCCGGGTTACTCCGGCTTCCTCCCACAGTCCAAAGACATGAACCTTGGGGATAGGCTGATTGGTGATTCTAAATTGCCCATAGG
>JBAMIG010000020.1:8089781-8117159 GCA_037177335.1 Kiunga ballochi
TATAGTATAGTATAGTATAGTATAGTATAGTATAGTATAGTATAGTATAGTATAGTATAGTATAGTATAGTATAGTTATAATTGAGCAAAATAAACAGACTTGTAAAACTCTGCTCATGAACATCAGACTAAAACAGCTGAATAAAAATAGCTAAACTCATTTATAATCCTCCGTATGAAGCCGATGTTGCTGCATTGTGTTTGTTAAGCATCATTTCCTTTCCATTCACAGAAACAACCCTGGTTTTGTGTTTTTCGCCTCACATTTAAGCAAGCCCCACAAAGCTTCATTTCACACCTCACATTAAGTCACAGCCTCTTCACATGTTGTGGACACGCACCATGTGCATGCACACACATACATGTGTGCACAAACAGCCTCTCCATCACAGATATTGTGAACTATATGAGTCACAAAGCAACGAGAGCACAGTGCAGTGCAACGTGGGCTGGAGCTACGCCCACACACATACAGAACCATCCCTCTTCATCTCTCTCTTCTGCCTCTCTTTTACAGGAAGGAAAAACAGAAAGAGTGGATGCTATTTATAGAATGTGGAAGGGTCAATTAATATCTAATGCTGTTTCCTTTTTCCCCAACCCTCTGTACGTTTACATGTTACTTCTCTTCTGTATTTTTATACCTTTCTCTTTCGCAGCGCTCCTTTGGTCCCAGGAATGGCCTCACACACCAAGCTGATGGCTTCCCTAGAGATAAGGTGAAAGGATGATCATCATCAAATAACAGTTATCTTTTGCTCATCCTAAGTAACATCCAAAAAACTACATGATTAAGTTGCACTTTGACCTTTAACCAGGAAAAATAGATTCAAGCACATTCTTCATTTTCAAATCATCGCTAATGTGTTGCCACAAGGGATCCATTTGGATTCTACGTAAACTCCATGTAGGCCTGCAATAATGAAGATGAAGAACCTGTAACTAGAGGCTGCAAAAAAATGCTAAATACAGACCCTTCTGATTTAGCATTTATATTTTTTTAGGTAATAGCTTTCTCATGTAAACATTTACGATACACTTTGATCCAACATGACTTATAAGCGAGACATCTTATCTAGAGGTTAGGAAGAGACATTGTTTGCATTGTGTGCTAACAGAAATGTACCTAAACAGAGGATCACATACCTATTATCCTTTATAACAGAGTTTAGATAGCTGAAGACAGACCCTGCAGTCACTCTGCAGACAAGCACAAGTGATTTGATTCTGGCAGCTATGCTAGTGGAGTTAATTTTAAAGTAACTTTAAAGTAACTGAGTGACGTCTATCTTTTTTGATCGATCAAACACCAGATGTGCTGCTATTTTCTTATAGAAGGACATTGTACTGGTCATTTTATATAGGAAATTACTGTGTATAAATTAATGTTGAGTTGGAGGATTTTGTAATTATTTCAAACACATTTATGGTCCTGTGAAAAAAAGCCTCGAGGATGTTCCCATCTCTATTTCCTCCCATCTCTCTGAAGTCAAGAAAAACTTTGAACACACACAACAATGTGAATCCACCACTGTGCAGCATTACTGGTGAATGATACCCGCATCAGGAAGTCAAGCAGAAAAGTGGATATGACACAAAATCCTTCAGTGCTGGCCTGGCCTCAATGCACATTGCTCAGGGATTTCAGGGATGCTCATGGAGTCACGAAAGTCTCGTGCAAACAGCGAGGATAAATATGGGTGCATTCATATACTTCATGTATTTAAAATTATTTGCTGTTTCCAAGATTTCCAGAAATAATTTAATAACAAATAAAATATGTAACAAGAGAGCCTGAATAACCGGCTGTATAGTTAAACATCTGCTTTCTCTCATTATTGCACATTTCTTCAGTCAACTAATTGTTTTGGTTGTTCATCTGGACTCATTTCTGACACAATGCAGTTACTGAGTCATTGTTAGCCTCTGAGTCACTTTAATCATTGTGTGCCATTGTCGCAATGCACAAAAAGGAATACAGAGACAAAGGTTAGCTTAGCACGATTTGACATAGACGTTCAGTAATGTGCAAACTAGCAACCTGACATGTAAAAAATATCTGTGCATGTTCATATTAAACACTGTTGTGATGTTTAAATTAGGCTCGTTTGTTTTATGTTTAAGCCCTAATACTCTGTTGCTGACTTGTTTTAACAGCACGTTGACATTCACCGTGCTCATTCCTGGGGCTGTTATCTTGTAGTGTCTTGGGGGCTAAGAAAACACGCTCCTAAACTTTGTATTGCAGTCCGGAGCATCACGTGAAAGCTGCAGTTTGCTTCACTGCCTGTTTTGGACATGCGTTGTATTGCTGATTCAGTTAAGAATCCCATGAGGACATTATTGGAAGAAGAAGGGAAAGAAAGAGAGAAAGTAGCAGAACAAGAGATTAGAAAAGAGTCAACAATGGTCTGGCTTTTACTGGCCAAAGGCAGCTCAGAGAAAACAATAAAAGACATGTTGAATTAGAAATCATTGGGGGCAGCTAGTGCTGCTTTAATGACGCCGGCAGTAACTCATCATCAGATGCTAGCATAAACAGTAAAACACTTTCATTGTTTAGATGTAATATTGTATCCTTGTTTGAATTAAAGGTTTATTTTAAGATTTCCTGATTTCTAGGTTGTGATTAATGTTTAAACTGAAGGGCCAGCTTCTTTCATAATATATCAATCCATGTTTAATCCTCAGAACACAAAGTTAAAAACATTTTCCTGTAAAAATTCAGGAGAAAGAAAATACAAAACACATGTAAAGGACGTTAAATATTTATGCACATCTTTATTATCAATAAACTGATAGTGCTCTCATTCCAGTATGCGATACTGGCTAGCATGCCTATGGATTCTCTATTATTGATATTAGCGTGCAGCTTGTTGTGGGTGGCTAATGGCAAAAGTTATATCTTCATTAAAAAAGATAATAAACTGTATTCTTCCTTATTAAATTGGCTTCACCAGGAATTTATTTGATTAATCAAACTTTATTAAAAACATGCAGAGACAGCAGATTTTCTTCAAATAAATGGCTTATTCATAATGCTGCTAAGCTCTCAATGCACATTTAATTCACTTTACTGGCTTCTGGTAACACAAAGACTTTTAAAAAGATTTTTAAATGATGGAACCAGAAAAACTCTTTCTGGTTTTTATTTACTTATAGCAGTGTTTTTCTACCCTGGTCCTCAGGGAACATACATATTTTATAGGTAACCCTATTTTACCACACCTGACTCAAATGAATGGGTCATTAGTAGAGTCATAGAGAACTTAAGGAGCAGTTTAATTAACCTGAATCAGGTGTGCAGAGGTTGAAAGGAACCAAAACATGCTGGACAGTGTTCCCTGAGGACCAGGGTTGAAAAACACTGACTTACAGCATGTTAAGGCAAATCCTCCACACAGACACATTGGAACATTTCAAGTCTGGATTTTATTGGGATGATTAACATCATGTGAACTTTGAACTAACAAATGTAAATCTTTAAGGTTGTTGCAACAACAGGAACTAAAGCATCCCCCAACTTCTAAAATAAATAAACTCATCTACTGCCAGGTTTCTCTTTCCAGTCCCACAGAGAGAAGACAATCGACACTGAGCAGATCAGCTTTGAATGACATTCCTCACAGAGAACAGAGACTTGGTTTAACATGTCTCCAGTTGTTCATTACAAGGTTTATATTCAATCCCAGCTGTCAACAGGCGAGAGGTGGGGTCGCCAGTACATCACAGACTCAACAAAGAGAAACAAACAACCGTATACACTCACACTCACTCCTATGGGCAATTTAGTCTCCAATCAGCCAAAGACAAGCACCTTGCATTGTGCATGTCTTTGGACCCAGAGAGAACCAATGCTAACACGGGAAGAACATGCAAACTCCACACAGAAAGGTTCCCCAGCCCACACCGAGGCTCGAACCGGCAACCTTCTTGCTGTGAGGCCACTGTGCTAACCAAATAAGCGTCATACAGCAAATTGAGATGAGTGGGTGAAAACTACAGAGGGACGGATGCATGGTCCACACGTCGTAAAAAGTTATGAACAGAACTCCAATCTGAGAACAATCTCAGGTGATGTGAATCTGCTTCAATCCACTCTATATTTCCAACATTTAACTCTGTCAGATTCAGAAATATAAATTATGATTATTTGTTTATTTTGTCCTACAGTTTTACGTTTATTTCTTTATCTTTTAAATTTATCTGGATCATATTTAAATATTTATTTATTCAGGTTTTGTTTTGTCTTGTTTGCTTTACATTTTTAAAAATTATTTTCTTTTTTTATTCTAGTATCCATATTTCATCCCACCTTAGATTGATTAAATAAATATTCCATATTCATTTACCTGGTGGTCCTCGATCTGATTAAGATCAATTCAAACAAGAACTAATGAAGCTATAATGGATTAATTAAAGTCATTATTATTTATTTGTTGATTTATTCCACATCATAAATAAGTTCATAGGTCCACTTTTAGCCAAAAGCGTAATACTGATAGTTATAAAAATAATAGTTGGTGCCCCTGAGGTAAAAATTATTATTTAACAATGCAAATATTTGGGATTTATATTTATTTATTACGCTAATTGCTACAAAGTAAAGGGTACCTTTGGTCCCCATTTTTGCTTTATTTTAGATAACAATGAATCTATGCTTTTATGATGTGAATACATCTCCCTCATGTACTTAGATCAAAGCAGCTTTTATATAAATTAATGTAAATGATCCCCAGAGCAAGCCCGTCCTGTTAAAAGCTTAACTTTCTAAACAGCCTCCTTAAAAGGAACTGCTGTATTATTTGTTTAAGTGATAAATTTGAAGTTTTCAAAGTGCTGCAACATGTAGACGAAACAAAAAGCAGCCAACTTGTTCTCGTAGCAGCAAACATCAATTAAAAAGCAAAAAGAAACAAACTACAATGTCAGACAAAGATATTTTCCCTGCTTTGAACTCTGAAGCCTGCATATGTGCTGCTTTTGGAGCTTTGGTTTGCACAACACTTTACATGTGAACATACCTTGTTATTTGCGACCTCGTGGTGAAATCCAGGGATCTCATCGACCGCAGGACTTCGATGCAGCCCAGATACTGCAAAGTAAGAGTGAAACGTCTGTGTGAGATAGAGCACCAAAGACAGAAAGACAGAGGCTTTTAGTGATGCAAACTGAATGATTGCCGTGTTTGACACCATGGACTTGCTGTAAATAGTGAGAAAATGTTTTTTATATATTAATATGCCAGGTTAACCCATCTAAAACATTCATAATCTTTCATTTCTCTTAAGAATCTATTTGACATATATCATCAAAACTTGAGTATATTGTTGAAATATGCTGATCTGTACGTTTAATATTAACCAACAAGTTCACACAAATGGTGCAGAGAAATTTGGCACTTTTAGTCATTAGTCAATGGTGTCGTAAGATGTGTTTATGTGGGTCAAAGTGTTAAACATCAAGTTTGCATGGAGCACAGAGAACAAATCCCTGCAAGATGTATCATTTACACGTTGTCAAATTTCTTCAAGGGAGGAAGAAAATGTTGCAATTTCAGTTGTTTTCTCACCTAAACTGCCTGCAGGTAGGCATAAAGCAGTTTCTGCAGGTATGCTTTCATAAACTTGCTGATGTGTTTGTTTATTTTTCTTTTCTTGACAAAAAGTTCACAAGCAGTCTGACAAGAAGCTCGTGCAAATAAATGAATACTTCCTGAACATAAAATTATTAGTGTTGTTTGCCAAACTATTCCTCATATGCCGCCGAGCTACTCACATTACAGACGTCACATGTCTTCTGATTAATACTGCAGTCTAGGAACATTATGTGCTGACAAGTTCCTATCGTTAGCAGAATCATATTCATAACCTGGCTGTAAACAAAACAGGCGTCCAGACACATTAATGTTCCTGCTTTTTTTTCAGAAATAATTTAACATATGAAAATCATATATTTTGATATTAGAAGTTCTTGCCTCTTCAAGGAGCATTTAGTCATTTTTGGAAAATACTTTAAATAAACAAGTTTCTTGCAGGTTTTTAGTCTTATCTATTTTTAGAATGATAAACATTGAGTCAGCTGGGACAAAATTACATCAAGCATTTCAAGCATAGTGCACCCGTTTGAGCACAATATAAATACTTTTCCTTTCTCATGCTGAAATAATAAAGGCATTTCATAAACGTAACTTGAGAGAAATCATTCAGAAGCAGTGATGACTAATGATTCTAAAAATCAGCTCGACTTGTCAAATTATTGTACTCAAAGGCTAATTTAAAAGCAGCAAATCATTCCATTTAGTGTAGCTCTAGTGCACAAAAAGCTTCAAATTTATATCAAACAAGTTGCAGATATGACAATGTGCAGCTACTATTGTGCTTTACTGTAGATGATAGTATATTTTAACGTTTAACCCTACATTCACGACATATTCTACGTTTAACAACATTTTTTATGCATTATATATATAAATATATATATATATATATATATATATATATATATATACATAAATAATAAAATATATAACAATACGCGTTTTTGTAGATCTATTAATTACGCTTAGTTTTCAAAGCAATGTGTTTTTTTTTTTGCTGCAAAAATGCTGAAGGATCAATAAGAATTTTGTTAAGAATTCTGTCTAGAAACTATAGATAAATAGATGCCTGAAATATCAGATAATGCACCAAAATTTTTAGTCTACACACTCAAAAATAAAGGTACCAGTTTGTACTTAAAAGGGTACAATTGCTTGTCACTGGGGTGTACCCTTTTGAGAGACGTTTATGTACCCTTCAGTCCTTTCTTCAATGTCTGAAGGCCCATATATGGTCTTTTGAAGACCAATTTTGTACTTTTGAGAGAACATTCTTAAAAAATGTACCTATAAGTACAAAAAATGTCCCTACTCGTACCTCTACTTTTGAGTGTGAAGGGTAAATTATATACCAGCTTTTTAGGACAAAAAATGCGATCCAGCAATAATAATATCAAAGCATGGTACTTTTTGGTTGTGAAGCAACAATAAATGTATTATGTTCTTTTAAACTTGATGATGAGGAAGCAAGAATCAAAGCAGATGCAGAAAGTTTTAATGTTTGTGTGTATCTAATAGATCTTTAAATCAATTTTAGCACGACTACTGAAAGCGGAAAGTTTTGTGCAGTCCCAAACCAGGAAAAATGGTTATTTATGATTTAAAACAAGGTCATAAACCCCAAATGTATGTTTTGATCCTCACTGCATCACAGGATAACCACAATACAAAGTTATCTTACATTAGGGGAGAAAAACTAATTGTACAAGAAAATGGAAATAAATTCTGTGTAAATGTTCGAGTTCTACTTTTAAAACACAGCTACAAAGGACTAAAAGAGTGAGCATAAACGATGTCACAGCCAGTCGATGTCCCTTTAGAGTAATGGTGCATGATGGGCGAGGAGTGACGCTAATTAAAAGTGCTGTGAGCAAAAACATTATGTTGAACTCGATACATGCAGGATAAAAACCACAGGAAGAGCCGGAGGTGGGGGAGAACAGTCTGGACCCATTTCCCCTCGCACAGTGTGGATGCTTTCAACAGCATTAACAAGAGAAAGAAGCACGCTCTGCTTTAACGCAGTTAATGGAATGTCATGCTGGTCACACAGATACTGTAGCTTCCTCCTGACAACTTGTTGTAGGTGTCATATGATAGCAATCATCCTGTCTAACTTAAAATGGAACATAATATGTTTCACTCGGTTATTTGCAATGGATGTGCATTCATCTGTCTGATCTTATTGTGGGGTTTTTTTTTTTTCATTTAATGTGCTACACAAATAAATTTAAAAAAATCAATGGAATCCCTGTTATTTTATGGTTTCCACAAAAATGGTTTCTTCCCCTCTCCATCTATCCAACACCTTGAAGAGCCAGGACTCAGCATCATCGCTTCCCGTGTTAGTGACTCATTTTTGGCATGATGACATTCACAACTCTGACTTCTGCAGCAACTTAAACGATGTGATGCTAATCAACATTAAAGAGCAAAAAAAAAAAAAAGCTGTGATGAGCTGCATGTCGTTTCCTATTCAACAGTTTCACTGAGCTAAAGCAGCCGTAGAGCTCGGAGAGGTGCACAATGTACAGAAATAACACATCACCATGGTTACTAAAGCAAAATGCTGGAGCCCCACAAACACAAGATAGACCTATCATATAAGCTGCAATGTTTACAGTGTGTTTTAACAGACATTTCTTATGTTGCCATAAGAGGCTTGGTTGCTACTTTTCCCCAGTGATAACCTTCATTTCCTGAATTATTCAATACCTGTTTGGTTGCTGCTTCTTTGCTCAACCCTCTGCCATAGCCAGCCTACATACACCCACACAAGGGCATGTTGTGATGCACAAGTGAAATCACATTATTACCCTTTTATCCCCTTAGCAGGTAGCTAAACTAGTCAATGAAAGATAGCAGAAAATGTGCAACAATGGGAAAGAGCATAAACAAATTCGAGGCCACCAACCTTCACAATATATGTGACTCCTGGACCAGAGATCTTGTCATTTGAGTGAAGCCATCCTCTGGACGGTTTGCTCACCAATCCACCACCACCACCTGGATTCCAGTCCTCTCCACTGGGCTGAAGTTCCTCCAGCCTGCCCTTCTTGCTCATGCTGATAGTTGACTCCAGCTGCGAGCAGGGGGTTGAAGTGGAGACGGAGCCGCACAGAGAGCCTCCCACACCAGAGGCTGCTGCTGCCAAACAGGGGCTCGTGCCACTGGAACTGCCTGATCCCCCACCCCCCTGCAGCTTGGACACAGCCAGGTCCTTGACAGCCGAGGGCAGACCCTTGATGCCAAGCAAGCTGCCCGAGTTGCTGAATTTCAGGCTGGACACCTTGTTGATAAGGGTGCAGAGAGTGGTGCCTCCATCTTCAAGGTGGTCAGAGCTGTGGCTGCTGGGGGTGCAGGAAGGAGCAGTGGTGGAGGAGGAATGAACCTCAGTTGGGGGTGTGTAGGATGTCTCGGCTGCAGACTGGGGGGTAGCCGAGACCTTGGGGTTCATGGACAGGCCGTGGAGAAGCTCATCGACGGATGTTACTGACTCATTCCTGAAGCGGTTGTACTTGGTACGGTGAAGCATACCCTTCTCTCTCTTGCTCTCTCCCCTCTCTCCACCAACCAACACGCACAGCCTGCCTCCTTCACAAGCGTGCTGGCAGACGTGGCTGAGCCGCACTGATTGCCCTCTCCTGTAACATAGCAGCTACGGCGCAGGCAGCAAACGGCTTTCAGCGCAATCACAAGTGCGCCTGGCTGTAATTTTCTCTATTGAGGTTACAGCGGTGGTTGTGCTGAGCTTGTGCTGCTGCTGTCGCCAGAGTCCAATTTGCTCTCAGTGAAATCCAGAGCTGCAATCCAGTCCATCAGAGAGAAATAGACAGATAAATCCGTGGAAACACAACATAGAAGCGGAGGAAGAGGAGGATGAAAGACTACCAGCGTTGTGATGCAGTTATTCCAGCAGTGATACAGCGGCTGATGCTGTTGCTTTGGCTTTCTTGCCTCAAAATCCCCAAAAAGTAGAAGGAAGAGAAAAAGATCTGTGTTGCTGATGATCATGGACACTGCGAGGGAAGAGCAAATACCCTGCTGACTGCTGCCTGCCGGCTCAGAGCTGAAGCATGACTCACTGATCTGAGAAAACCTTCTCAACAAAAGGCTTGCTGAACACTGCAAATCACTTCCTGTTGGAGGGAGAGGTAAAAAAAAAAAAAAAAAAAAAAAACTCCCACTTACAGCACACTAGAACCAATCAATTTTTTAATTCCCTAGTCTCATATTTATTCCCCATAAACTTTTCCCTATTATTTGCTTTTCAAAGAAAAGAAAATGAAGAACAAGAAGATACTTGATCTTCTAACTTGGGAAAATCGTTTGCAGGAATAATTGATCCTAATCTGTGTTTTAGAACAATTAACGTCACTAAACTGGTGATATGATAACAGTTATGATGAAACAATGTCACTCTCTGAAGTAATCAAAGCGATTATTATAGATGGGGTTATCTTTTTTTTAAATGAGAAGCTGCTCAAATCAGAAAAAAGAAAGAAAAGGAACAACCAAAACAGAGAAAAGATTCTTTAAAAAAATATATTAAGGGTTTACCTTTAAAAACTCATCTAAAGGAATGGGGCAGCAGACATCTGGCATGACTGGAAAAAGGTTTTATTATTCTATCCATGTTATTTTATAACAGTAGTGCTGCATAAACAGACAGCATTTATTGAGCTCAGGTTGGTATTATCCTAAATATCCTAAATCTTTGACTATTTATTACACCGTTAATTTACTTTAATGTTTATCATAAGCTATAAACTAAATGTAACTATGCTGACATAATTTTATCTTGTGTGGAATACACATTTTCTATTATCACTGCAAGAAATAGCAAATATGAAGTAGAAACTGATTCACAAAAATAACTAGTAACTCATCCTGGTTGAACTGAATGAAGGATGCAGATGATACTAGTCAACAATAAACGCACACACAGGGGAACGACATGTATCTCTGGCAGATAAGTCAATGAAACAACCAAAAGGATAAAGCAAAGAAGCCCAGGAATCTTCTTAAAACCAGAAGCAACGCAGCATCTTTGTTTCCCCGGTAACAGAAAGCATGCATTCATATAAAATGTCCTCAGGAGTGTCTAGCAAAGAGAAAGACTGACACTCATTCATAAGCAGCTTCCGCTATCAATGTGCTGCAGATTTCGCACTGCAGTCCCTCCCAATATCTCTTTCCTGCCTGACAAGAAAAAAAACAGCACGTCTGCCTTTTCCCCTCAGAAACAAAGGCAAACACAAAGGCAGGGATGAAGTGGCAGGCTCTTGTGAATCTGGAGAGATGGCAAGAAGACAAAAAGCAAGAACAGCAGGAGGAAGAAAAAAAAACATGCGATATTTAGTCTTTTATGTGAATGAAATCGCAGGCTGGAATGCTAGTGTTTCTGTGAATGGAGGCAAGGCCTTTCTGCCTCTGCAAGGCAATCCCTCGGGATGGTATGATCTTGTCCAATGAGGAGCCAGCAGGATGACTCATTCAGGGGAGGTTTGCAGAATAGTGGAAGAGACCATTCCGGACACAGGTGTGCATGTTCTTTTCTGTTCACCACCCTTTAAAAATGCTACAGATTTGATTGGGTATAACATGTTTGCATGAAATAATCACATGATGTTCTGATGAAACAATATGAAAACAGAAAAAATGTGGAAAACAGAAGGAAGAATTATTACAGGCTCCCCCATGATTTTTATTGTGGCCATTTTCACTTTCCCCCTCCACATTCATGTGAACAGTAACCACCTACACATTTAATTAGTCATTTACAGTTGATATTGTATGGAGGACAAACAGCACACAAGTAGTGAAACGAAACACAGATTTGCTAATAAAAATCATAAAATAGTAATAATTATTTAAATACCATATTATTTAGTTTAGTTAGATTTTTCCTAGGTTATTAGAGTGTCAATATACAGCATTATATTTTATATTTGCAAAGTTTATTACTTCTGTAAAAGAGCTACATCATGTGTATTCTTTTGTGCATTTTCAATAATAAAAAAAACAGACAGGACATAAGATATTGGAGTCGCACAGTACAAAGTTACTCTCCTAATATATAAGGGAAAAATGTTTTTTATATACATGGGTTCAGATAGGATACATGATGTCAATGGCCTCTACAGAAAACACTCATTTATGCCATTTCAGGACTATAACAATGTAACACAGATAAAGGGTATTTATTAAAGTAATTGCATTTGAGTTCTAATGTGGATGAAAAAGAGCAATAAGAAAAAGGTTCAACAATTTCTCGATTGTTAAATTATGATAGTCGGTTTTGTAAACCATGGCCACAACCACCCCCAAAAATGGCTGCAATAACACCAATCATGGCTGCAACCACACGGTGCATGGCTGAAGCAACATCAAGCATGGTCACAACTACCTTAAGCGTGGTGGCGACCACTGCAGAAATGGCTGCAACCATACCAACAATGGGTGCAATAACACCAACCATGGATGAAGCCACATCGACCATGCCCACAACCATACTAACCATGTCTGCAATAACACCAACCATGGCTCCAACCATGGTCACAACCACACCATCCATGGCTGCAACCACATTGACTATGGCTAGAACTATTCTGAACAGCGGCTACAACCAGAGTCATTTTAAGATCTCGGTGCTCCTGTAAAAATACTACAACACTGACACAGTAATTAGAAAGAAATCCTGTGGCTTAGTGCAAAATCCTTTCAGCTGGTTCAGTCCCAACTAATGACCCATAAAAAGGATGTTTATAGGTGTTACAAAGTGTTGAACAAGAAACATTGCGTAATTGGTAAAAGCAAAGAGTATCAAGACCTTTGCAACCCTAAAGTTGCATAACATACTGTCATCAGTGATGATGCAAAGATTTCTTAACTTCTGAATGTACCAGAGAGCACCGCTGTGGCTATAAGTCTGGAAGTGGTGAAAACAGAAAACATCATTTCACCATAAACCAGTTTGTCTCAGGCAAGACTTCTTTTTTGTATTTATATATTTGCCCTCTTCTTTTTTCACTCTACACCTCATCACTAGGTGCAGAAATACGCTCTCATTGCTTCTCCTACCACTGCTACGCTGATGACACTCAGCTTTTCCTCTTTTTCCAGTCTGATGATACAACCGTCTCAACAAGAATATCAGCATGTCTCACTAATATCTCTGCATGGATGAAGGCTCGCCACCTCCAGCTAAATCTTTCCAAAACTGACCTCATAGTCTGTCCTGCCAAACCTTCCTTACCTCTACCAATAAGGATGAACTTTGACTCTATCACACTGGTGCCTACGTCTGCTGCCCGGACTCTTGGTGTCATGATAGATGACCAGTTGACCTTTAAAATCTAAGTTGTCTCAGTGTCCCGTACTTATCGCTTTGCTCCGTACAACATCAGGAGGATCAGACCCTTCCTGACAGAACACACCACACAACTTTTGGTCCAGCCTGTCATTTCACGCATTAACTACTGCAACTCCTTACTGACAGACCTGCCAGCATGCTTGGTAAAACTTCTGCAGATGATTCAAAACGCAGCAGCACGTTTGGTTTTTAACCAGCCAAAAAGAGCTCATGTCACTCCGCTTCTAATCAAGCTCCACTGGCTTCCAGTTGCTGCACGCATCAAATTCAAAATTACAAAACACTAACTCACACAGCTCCTGTCTACTTTGACTCCTTGATCCAGACCTACACTCCTTCTCGACGGATACACTCAACAAATGAAAGGCTCCTTGGGTTACCACCAACACGTGGGGCTAAATCACAAGCTAGACTCTTCTCCTCTATTGTTCCTCAGTGGTGGAAGAAACTGCCAAACTCTGTCCGGTCTGCAGAGTCCTGATCTACTTTCAAAAGCAAGCTAAGACTCAGTTGTTCAAAGTGCATTTCAGCACTTAGTTTAACTGTTCTATCTGACCTACCTCTATACAGCTCTTTACTGATGATATTGGGTGACGAATGGTAAATATATACTGTATATTTTTTTTAAAAAAGAAAAAAAAGGATTTCTAGCACTTCAGGACAACACTTGTGTCCAACCAGACTTGCAGCAGTCTGGCACCTATCTATGCTGTTCCCTGTTGTTTGATTTCATGCTTGTTTTGTTCTTTGATGTCACTTTGGATAAAAGCATCTGCTAAATGCCTGTAGAATAGAATATATGTTTTTTATTATTTAAAAAATAAATGCAAATTTTTTTCTTTTGACAAATTTTTTACCACACACAGACAATCACACACACTGACACACACACACACACACATATATATATATATATATATATATATATATATATATACATAATTGATCACTTAGATAGATTAGAGTAGATATCACAATGGGACAGATTACTTAGGTTCATAGTAGTAGTAATAATAATTCCTCACTCAAACAGTCATCTACCATGACCTGTATGCATAATTATTCAGACTTTATTATTTAAAGAAAAGACACGTTGAAGCCAGTTTTAAAATTTTGTTGTAAATCATTTAAACAAGCTTGGAGAATATAGTTTTCCCACCCATCCATTCATTGTCCACAGGGGGGCTGGAGCCTGTCCCAGGAATTGGCAAGCAAGAGACAGGGTACACCCTGGAAAGGTCGTCTGTCCACCGCAGGGCCAGTCTGGACATCCATCCATCCATCCATTAATTCATTAATTTTCAATCCTGCTTCATCTAATTCAGCTGGAGCCTATCCCTGCAACCATTGGGTGAGAAGCGGGGTACGCCAAGGACAGGTCCCCGATGACCAATTTAAAATGCATGACCTAACATGCATGTCTTTGGGCAGTGGGAGGGGACCAGAGTACCCAGAGAAAACTCACACTAACACAGGGAGATTGTGCAGACTCAACAGAGAAAGGGCACTGCCCTATAGAGGCAACAGCACCTTTAAAAATATATTTACTGAAAATTGTGATAGATTCAGTCACCCCCATCATTTTACTAGCTGTAAGTAAATCAGAGAAAAATAACTGTCCAGACATTACCATGCCTTGTTATTTATAACTTTTTTTTTTTACAAATAAAGTCCACAAATCTTTATACATAATTTACAAATTGTTTGATTTTGATAATTTAGTCTTCGGGTTTGGGCGGCTCTGCTCAACATTTTCCTTTATATTGTAGAAACAGAAAACAAATGATCGGCTATAAAACTGAGAAGGAATTGCATAATAAAAAGTGATACTAGAGCGCCCTCTTTTGGCTCACTAAGATTAACAGTTCATTCTGATGCATACTTGCAACCTTTTTTCCAAATGTGAACAGACTAAGGATATGGTAGTTTGAACAGATATGTCTATTTTGTTATTTTATTCTACAAAACTTCAAGAAAATGACTAAATTGGATTTATGTTGACAATATACCAGGATATATGTTAACAGAGATGCAATAAATCAATTGAAAACTGTCTTCACTAGTATGTAAAAGTAGAATGAAGTAAAAGATTTTTTTTTAAAAATGTGTGTTTTTATTCCCCTGGCCAGCATTTTTATCACCATGACGTTCACATCTCTTTTCCCCACACTGCACCGTCCTGTTTCTAATAGCTCAGGATAGATGGCACTATTTATCTTACACATATAAAGTAAAGGGAGTGTTTAAAGCCATTACTGCAGTGTTATTAGTTAGTTTGTTATAATATTCCACTTGATCTTATTTAATTTGTCATTTGAAGCCAAAAAGAGTAAAAAAAAAAAAAAAAAAAAAACATTTTGCTTTTGCATTTAATTTATTATTATTTATTATCATTATTTGTTATAACCCATCATTTGAACCCACTGATGGACAAACAGCGGTCATGCTTGGTGCAGTACAGCACATTAGCCACACGGTGGAGCCTCTACTCCTCCATAACCGGGATCAGTCTGTTATGTCTGAAACAAATGTTCCTGCAGCAGAAAACTTCCAGATTTTCACATTTTTCCAAAACATTTTCCAGACTTCTAAGATCTTAACCTACAACAATAACAGGAACTTCTAAATGTAAGTTCTACAACAAGGTCGGTACCTTGCACCAGTTTCCCAAAATGTTTTACTGGAGTACTTTAACTGTTGGCTTATTTCAGCCAAAGACAGAGGATTTAAATAAAAATGAGAAAGAGGAAAAGAGCATTCATTGCCAGGAAAGACTGCAAAAACTTCTCCACTTTACTAGTTGCTTAGTTACAAAAAGCAAGAGTTATTTTCAGACAAGCTAGGAGCAAAAAAAAAAAAAAAAACAGTGTTACCAATAGAACAGACACATGATAAGATGTGAAGATTCTTCATGAGGCATTCATAATTTATTATGGAGATAAGATGCATGACAACGGGGTATCAGTGGTTTTACTGCTGCAGTTTAAGGCCTGGGGGATTGCTGCATATGTAGCGTGTAATTTTTATTAGTAAAGCAGTTCATTTTATTTAATTGCTTCCCAACAAGTTATCTGTCTACTTAACTTGCATATCAAAGCGTGCATTAGTATTAATCTAATTATAAATAAACAAAGTTAAAATCATGTTCTACTGAATATTGATCATATAAAGTGTTCTGATTAAATATGTAGGGTGTCAAGTCAGAGTAAAAACTGAGCAGGAACTATTTATTCACAAATAATGGGACCAATAATCCAGTGGCTGTTATTTCTGACCAGGTATTTGTAGTTTGGGATTTAGTAGGTCAATCTATGATGATGTCATGCTCGGTCCTCAAGGGACAGAGAAGAAGAAAACACATCCCAGAAGAGCAAAAATGGATGTAGGCTGTCAGGAGTACCAGATGAACCTTCAGGCTTTATACTTCTGCATATTCCTGGCTAAACTGTGGAACAGGGATATAATCCTGATGAATAACTGTTATTTTGTGCTTTGGGTTGGAAATGATGACACAAAGCTTGTGCAATATTTACCATTATATGCACACTGAATGAAATTCCCATGTGCCCTTTTTGCAGTCTGCTAAAATTGGACCCATTTTTGAACATCAATAACACTGCTGACCATGGTTACACAACCTTAATCTTGCCTCTTATAGTGTCTGTGTAACAGTACATTGAATGGGAGATGGGCCTGCATCAAGGATGCTGATAAAATAATTTACTGGTAGACAATGATGTCACCAGCCTTAGGAACTAATGTCTAATGTATCATTTAAATTTTATGTGAATGGTTCTTTAAAAAGCTTCAGAGAAGGGATCACCATCACATATATGTGTGTGTGTGTGTGTGTGTGTGTGTGTGTGTGTGTGTGTGTGTGTGTGTGTGTGTGTGTGCTCCCAGTAACCTTACACTCTATATCCCAACTAAGCCAGTTAATCATTGCATACAAATACGCTAAACGTGATTTAACGCTCATTTTCTGTGATTTTATCTGATGTATATCTCGCAGTCATATTTAATACTCGATCCGATACTATTATTTAACCTACATATAACCTTACTTGGTATGAGTTACATGTTGATAAGTACAGTTGTACCTTTTTGTTTTGCAGGATTAAATGACTCAGTCACTCAGCCACAGTCCTGCAAGTGTTAGGAGTTTCTCTGCTGCAGCAAACTTGATTCCAATCAATGGGAAATTAATTCTGATTGGTTGCTTTATCCTGCGTTACAGGACAACTTCTAACATTTGCAGGATTGGGAATTTTCTTTTTGCTATGTGTGCGTTTATTTTTCAACAAATAACGGATAATACATAAGACACAGATTAAATGGTAAAGGATATACAACACCCTGATATAGATGGTCCTATCTGTAAAGTGGATTTCCTTTCAGTGTACTTTTAAATCTGCTTTTTCTCATGTATAGAATATAATCCAGTTCAATCCACTTATTTACAAAGTACATTTTAAAACGTCAAGGCTCTCCAAAGTGCTGCACAGTCAAATATCACGAAATAACATACAATAAAATGAAGTCATTCAAATAATTAAAAAAAAACAAGTTAAACCGTTTAAATTAATAGCAAATTAAAATAAAAAAAAAACAAATAAAATAAATAAAAAAACACGGAAGATCATCTAACTTATGCAGTGTTCAAAGCCTTTTTATGTAAGTTTGGTGTTGGCTAAGGGGAACATGGGTTTGAGATACTGAAGTATTTCCATTTGGAGTGTCTTTAAGCCATTTTATTTCAAGGAAAAAATCTAAGAGGTTGATGCCATCGTAAGTTACTTTTGGAAAAAGATTTTAATAATAATACAATAAATTATTTCAAAGTATAACTTTCAAACTTATAAAACTGATTTAAAAAAAAAAAAGGCAACCCAATATTTTACCAACATTCAGATTTTATTATCCATCCATCCATCCATCCATCCAACCATCCATCCATTATCTACCGCTTTGTCCCTAACGGGGTCACGGGGGGGCTGGAGCCTATCCCAGCAGCCCAGCTTTTATCATTAAGCACAAAAACCATGAGATTTCCATCACACTATCTTTGTTCCCCCACTCACTTTTGTCTCCCCAGTAATTGTCTCTCAATGCTTCGAAAACGTCTGCTGACCCATTTGACGACAAATAAATACTTTTTTCTCCCGTTTGTTTTATCTAACTTCATTATGTGTGTTTCTATGATCCTGTGTTTGTATTTTATTTTAGGTGATGAGCAGGCTGCTTCTTCTCAGACATGTTGTTCTGCCTCTGGACATAGTTCAACTTGTCCCAAGATCCACGCCTCATATCTAAAGAGGAATGGAGAACAGCTGGGAGTGCAGCAGTCCTGGGGTTGGACCGATCCACTACATGATTCATGAATTAAGTGCAGAGTGCAGCAACCTTCTCATGCAGTCAGCCTGATTTTTTACAGCAAAGTGTTAATTTCCCTTTTAATGTAGAAATAAATGTTATAAAGTTAGTGAGTTTGTTTGCATGCACCTTCAGAGCCCCACATCCAGTTGTTTAGAAGACCCAAAACTATAATCTGGATAACTCCTGCACATATATAAACCCATTTTTACTTTTTATTCTTTTTCTTACATCCTTCATTGTACACAAGAGTGTGCTGTGGCTCAAGTTGTGATCGTTAGTGCTTTGAAAACGCTATCAGTGCTCTAGGGGAAATGTTCTTACAATAAAATGTAAATATAAAGCACTATAAAGGATGATATTCAGTAAACATTATGGTATAGTTTATTATATTTTTTAAATTTGCAATGCAACAGTTATTTAATCTATAATGTACATTAATATAAGGGGATATGATGTTTCAAGGCAAAAATGGGTGGTTAGTTTATAATTCAGATGGTGTGTGTTTATGTGGACATTCAGTGGTGAAACATTCAGAGTTGAAAGATTTGTTCATATTGGCGACGATTCAGAAGATTAAAACAGGAGCAGTACAGTGTGAACACCTTATTGTGGTAATTGGCATAAGAGATGTGAAACACTATGTTGTATCATGTAAACTAAACTTTGTTTAGTTTGAATGTTTGAAAAGTTATCCCCATCGCAGTAAAAAGTCAGCAGCACAAATCAGTTTAATAGTCAACTGTGTTTTAAGAGCATGCTACATTTTTACATTGTTTAACATATATGTGAATCGTAGCTGTCAGAATGTGATGCATTCATGTAAACAGAAAGGGTTTATTTCTGCATCAGTCAGGTGTGCCGTCACAGTTTGTGCAGAGTATAAACCCAGTAAGACTGCATCGTTTCATTGTACGACATTTTTAGATGAAAAACCATTAAGATCCTTGATATTTAGTCATGTTTTCTGTCAAACATCAAAGATTTACATTGGTTAAAAAGAAAAATATACTTACAACAGATGCTCAGTTTCTTCTATCAAAACAGTCCAAACATAAGTCTTCCACTTCATCTCTTAGACTTAGAGAATTGACCAGCAGACCTCACATATTGTGCCATACAAGCAGGGCTTTCAAGACATTTGTTGCAGCCCAAACATCCTCAGACTGAGGTAACCAATGAGCTTCATCCCTTTGTAGATTGTCAGCACTCATCCCAAACCCCTGATGGAAGCAGGCGCTGTGAAACATTTACCTCATGGACCATCAAATCACTCCTTGTTAGAAGGGACACATCTGTTTATGAAAGTTTCAGTGTCAAAAGGTGTGGTTCATCTGGACCGGAGACTAGTTCGCATCCAGATTTAGCAAGTCCTCAGAGCTGTGTGACCATCACAGCTTTCCTGCAGAGGGGAGGACAGAACAGTACGGTGCAGACAGCAACATAAAGAAACATTGCAAGGATTTATTATGTTTTTGTGTCAGAATCTTTCTGGATGCACATGAAAGCATAAAATGTTCACACTGATAAAAGCAAACAGCAGGTTATAAACCGGTAAAACAAATAAAAATGACTGCCTTCAGAAATAGAAACAAAATGGTTACATTCTTAAGCTAAATTAAGTTTTTATATGTGGTTTAATATTGACACATGCGTGTGCACTTATGATGAAAGCACCCTTAATGTCTAAATACCACAAGACAATGCAAGTGTATGCTGTTCAGTTAGGCAAATGCACTTATTTATATGCTATGGGAAGCTTGCATGTTAAAGGCTACCGAGTCATTTATAAGCACAAGGGTACTTAAAAGTATCCTGATATTTCTTTGCAAAGCTTTTTTTCTGAGTCTGCAGCACACCAACACACTGCTGCTCTAAGAAATCTGAAAAACGGAAACAAACTAACCAGCTGCCAAACGTGCAGCAGGTTAAACTGATGCATCTGATGCAAGTCACTCCAAGCAACTGCACACTTGCGGGTATGAGAATCTGCAAAACCACACAGAGCGTAGACCTACCCAGGCCTTTTGCCATCTTTTAAGCAGTTGCTCATGTTCTGCGAGTGCACTTCTCCATTGGCTCAAATCCCTGGATGGAACGTTCTCATCTGTCAAACATCATTTATGGAAATAAACCAGTAATTATCTGTACAGCCAAGCCTGGCCATTTCACTCCAACACTTCTGCATGTGTTAGTGCTTATCTTCCCAAATGTTGTAAACATTAGATGTTTTCACAGCTGTGTAAAACTAAGTCCAAATACCTCCAATAGAGAGGTGGAGGTCAACCTCAGACACATCACTTCCTGTGCTGGCCTCAGCAACACAGTGATAGCGGGCGTCTTTGATCAGCGGTCCCTCCTGGAGCCAGCTGCTCACTAGCACCTCCTTATGACCCAGAGGCAGGCGATACTCCATGACGGGGGTGTCCAGGCTGTGCCCATTTAATAGCCAGTGAATATGGACATCACTGGGACCTGAAATGGAAATACTATTTTTCTGAGGGGGCGTTGAACATACATGCAGACATAAATGAGTTTGTTACAGAGCATGCAAAGGTCTCGCCATGTTTGGAAAAAGTGTTTTCATTAGAAAAAAAAAAGTTATTTGTTTTAATTTTCATCTTTTATGCTTTGTGTTGCAAAGAAATGTGAAGAGCCTGAAGCAAGACAGCAGCACGGCTGTGGATTTGCAAGTACAGGCTGTAAATGCATTTGGTTTTATTTCAAAGGCTTTGAATTCTGTGGTCTCACACTCACACACACACACACACACACAGAGCACCCGTGTTAAGGTCTGTAAAAAAAAACTGCAGGTGTGGCTGCAGAGTTACTCTCCCTCACTCGTCTAATCAAGCTTCAGGAAAGATGTTTACAGTCAAACAGCTTTGATTTAAGAGGAAATCCTGTCATTTCTTTAAAGCTTTCTTGGTACTTTAGACCACAATTTTAACTCAGTTATCTGCCATTTGCTAAAATTATATTTCATTTATAAGCCCTACAGTCTGTCGCTGATTTTAAGCATGTAGATATTTAAAAGCTTCATGTTTATTGTAATGATGTGTATGAACAAGCAGCAGTGCATGCCCACAGGGGGCCTGGGATCTTTTATAACTTTAAATATTTTGGGGTGTGCAAATCTCCACACAATGCCCCTCTTCCTGCTATTCCCCCTCATTAAAACATACATTTGGTTTCTCTGTCGATCTTTGCAACTATTGAATGTTGGTTCTTTTTGTACTTTAATTTTCAAACCCGACAGTAAGTTTTCAGCCCTTTTTGTTGATACAAGAGGGGACAAAAAAAGTAGGAAAACAAAATTATTCCTCGAAAACATGTTTATTTCCCCTAAGAACCACAGTCCCAAAAAATGTATTCCTTGATTTATGTACATCTTAAAAAGGTATTTTCATATATACAAATATATTTACAGGTACAGAAAAACCAGAATTACCGACAGTTGATCAGACTTTCATTTGTGTATTTGAATTAATGCTTAACATTAAGAAGCATCCATCTCTACAATAATTTACAAAAATGGTACCTTTTATGGACAGAATTGCAACTACAACAAGCCTCATTTGTGTCTTTTTAAACATTCATTATCAACATTTTGGAATTTAGTTTGCCACAAACCAAATACCTGAACACAAAGAGGTTTGTTACAAATCAATCCAGGAACACAAACACTCTTGGTTAGTTTGTGTTTGGGTAATGGTAGCATGCAGGGTTGACAAAGGATGGAATGAGCAAAAATGGATGTGTTAAAGAAGAGGCAAAGATTTCCAAACCGAGCGCATGTCTCTGAGCGAGGGGGAAGTCTGAGCAGTAAGCCGGGTCACAGGCACCACTCACCCAGGGCCAGGCAGAAGAGCAGGAAAGCCTCCTGGGCATGAACTCCCCAAGCCTGGTCCTTCAGCAAAGGAGGCAACAGTCTCACCTCTGCCTCCCGAGCCCCCACAGTCTGGGTTTTGGTAGAAGAAAAATGTGAGGAAGAGGAGGAGGAAGGGAGAGCAGAGCGAGAGCTACTTCCAGAGGAGAGCGGGAAAGATGAAGTGTCGATAGAAGAGGCAGCTGTGAAGGGGGTGATGGGGAAAAGAGAGTTGAGAAAAATCTAAATAATGGAGAAGCATGCAAAGATGACTCGTGCTCTAAAAGTGAGAAATGTTGCAATAAATAAAAAAAGAGGAATAGACATAATGGCATTACCACAGACCAGTCAGCTTAAATAATTCAATGAAAATGTTAAAAAAATTAAAGGTTTAATAAAAACAACAAAATTTAAAAACTTCATATTTTTCCAGGGTTCTACTATCAAGCTTCAGGTCAAACTGTACATTTCTATTTTATAAAGAGATGATTTAGCAAAGATCAACAGGATCCATCAGGAATGTTGCCTTCACAGAAACAAACAAAAATGACACAATGCAGCAGTGCTACTTCTCAAATCAGTGGTTTGATTCATTCCAGTATTTAATAAAACCATCCGTCACATGTCCACCTCTTTTCTTCTTTCCTGGTCTTGAAATTATGCCACATAACACACCGGGTGCCACAGATGACAACATTGTACGACAAAGCAAAGCTATGGCGTACGCAGAACTCTTCCCTGAGAAATCACTACAATGCTGAAGAACAGAAAAGATGCAAATGCCTCAAGAGATTTTCCCCCCAGGCTTTACAGGAACATCACTCCAATTTGGAAAACATCAGAGTAATTTACCAATTTGGTAAACAATGTTTCCAATTTGGAATGTAAGAAATAGCTTTTCTTGCTGGAATAAGCTGAAAGGATGCAGTTTCTTTGAAGAGAACATTTGTTTGATCATCACCTGAAATCCGACTGCAGGAGTCATAAAGCGTTATAGTTAAGCAGGATGCTCGACTAAAGCCTCATGTTTAAACTGAGCTGGATGCTGTACTCTGGACACACTTTATACAGACATGTCTGCTGTGCAAACCCAGCAAAGTGTGTGACCCACAGCTTCAACACAGACACACAAAAGCAGTTTATGGCGAACCACAAGCTTCATCTGCATCTGCAAACTGGATGGACTGAGATTCACAGTCCACATCAAAAGGCTTCTCCTGTGATAGGCTGTTGTTTCCAAAGCTATGAGAGGCGACTTGGCCATTGCCGCACTCGGGTTCTGTCTCGTATCCAGTGTCGCGGAGCGCCCGCAGGTTGTGTGTGGTTTGACTTCCGTTCTGCATTGGCTGCTCACTCATATTGATCTTATCCATGACAGACACTTCCATCAAACCCCCTTCGCAGGCTCTGTACTCAGGCTGATGGGCGCTCTTGTGGCTGCCCAGCAGAGCAGCTCGCAGCCTTAGACAGGGAGCTGGAAGGTACTGCATGTGGCAGTTGTACACCATCGCAGCCAAGAAGAGGAGGAAAAACAAAAGAAAGAGGAAGAGGAGGGCCATGCTGTTGCTGTGCTGCAGATATTCAGCTGAAGGGTCCTGGTTGTCTGGATGGGTAACAACAGGGTTTGGGGGATAGTACTGCTTTGGCTGGAACCTGATTGTGCTGCTGGGAGGCGGGGTTAGTGATGAGTCAGTTTGGGGAGGGGAGGTCAGGAGGACTGTGGCTGTAAAGCTGCCTGAAGTTAGTACAGTGCCGTCTGTCTTAACATTACCTTCAGCTTCATGCAAGCTAATTTTCTCCTGGTTGCCAAGCGTGGTGGCCACAGGGCTTGCTTGAAGTGGGGGCCGGGGCGGAAGATCCAGAGTCAGGATGTATCCGGCCAGGAGACGGCTGAAGTTCTTTCCAACACCAGGGGCCCATTCCACAGACCAGCACTCGTAGTGACCTTGATCCTCAGGAGCTACGCTGTAAATGAGGAGCCCGTTTTCGGCTATGAAGTGGAAGCGAGAGGCCTCAGTGAGAAATGAGCCATTAGATTTCCAGATCACATGGGCCAGGTTGGAGTTTATCAGGCACGGCAGCTCAGCAGAGCTCCCCGGTTTCACAGTCACACGTTGGTAGTTCTGAGACCCAGCAGACACTAAAAAGCAAAGAGTGGGAAAAATAAAATGAGTTTGATCTCATATCTCCAGTAAGGGAGGTGTAAATAGAGGGCAGTGAGTACGCAAAGGTATCAAAACAGCAAAGCCGGTGAAAATGTCATTAAATCAAAGCAAAAATATTATTTATTATGTGGTCTTTTATGCCGTCGCCAAAAAGAAACAGGAAGTGGAGCTTTTACATCACTTCAGCCCCCAGTTCAAACAGAATTCCCAGTTACTGGATACCGTCCACTTCCAGTTCATGTTCTGAACACTGTTGCATCTTACCTGAAGGACATTGGTCTGCATCACCTTTCAGACTCTGGATTAGCCTCCTGGAACAAAAGAATCACTTTAATGCTAGCATTACACAGTAAAGCAGGTCAAACTGGAAAGAGCATAGATGCAGATGCCTTTCCATGATCGTGGGATAATGCATGAGTGGAGTACTGGTATGCAGAAATATGATCAAAGGGGGGAATGTGCCAAATCCAGCTTGATGGGGAGTTACCTGAGATCCTCGGTGACAGAATTAAGGATATTGAGACAAGAAGCACTTTTCGGGTCCCATGCACAGTAGGGGTCTCGTGCCAGGATGCAGTCATCACAGGACAAGTACTTACTGCAGAAAGCTGTGGGTGACTGAACAACGCTGGAATCTGAACCAGCGTACAGGGATTGTGTCTAAGGAAGTATTAACAGGGAGAGAGAAGGATGCATACTTTGTTATTAAGCTATATATAACCTATATTTTGATATAAAATAAATGAGTCCTTAGACAAGGTGTGGGTAACTCCTGTCCTCTAGAGCCACGGTCCTGCAAGTGTTAGGAATTTCCCTGCATCAGAAGACCGGACTCCAATCAATCAGATATGTTGCAGGAAGGAAAGTCCTAACACATGCAGGACCTTCAGGACAGGACTTACCGATCGCTGTTTTAGACACAAATACAACTAGTTTTGATCATTTAAAACTAATGTAAGAAGATGTGCTTTCAAATCAGGGACTTTTAGTTAAATCACAGTAGGAGAGCAGACCAAATTTTTACTGTACAGAAACTTAATAGAATATCATCCTTTATAATGTTCTAATTCTTTTGACATGAACAAAATATGCCCTTAAATGTAGATATAGGCAAGCTACTAAAAAGTTAATTACTCTAGACGTTTCACCAATGCACTAAAAAGTATCTAGTCTGCTAATTTTATAATTAGTCAATTTATCCTGTCACTTATTATCATGAGCTTTTTAACGGATGAAATCTAACTATAAAAATGGGGAAAAGAGTAAAAAACTACTAAAATGTGGATGAAATAAGCAGAAAGGATGCCTGCTATGTGCAGTTTTCCTCTGGTTGTTGCTATTCTTTTTTATTTATAAGTATTCTTTAATAATAAAACAGTGAGGCCATAATTTACTATGTTCTCTCAGAATCTTTCATAATCATTTAAAACATTGAATTCCACAGATCCAATGTTTTTAATTTCATCTTATATGTTGCTACTGGCTGTCAAGCTAAACGCCTCCAGGGGCATTATATGATAAATATACTAGATTTTGACCTGAAGATACTGGAGCTACAGCAGTACTACTGCACATATATTTACTGGTAAATAGTTGGTCATTTACTTCCAATATTCTAATCACCACTGGAAAAAAAAAGTCTTAGTTCCTACAATTAAAACAGAAACATCACAAAACAAAATACATTCACACATAAAGCGCAAATGAGATCAGAAAGTGAAACAATCCAATAATATTAGACCTAAATACACTCTTCTCCTGCAGTTGCCACTCATGGCATTCTCACTCTGGATTGGTTGCAAATATACTTTTGTCCCTATTAATATTTTGACCCAAAAGGAAATACGTCCTTTATTAATGTTTTTTCATTTATAAAAAAAAAATGATAATTTGTTCATTCAATTTATATTAATGGGTTTGTCTCGACAGATGCAGCAAACACTTACTTCTTTGGAAAGAAGCAAACTTTTGATGGACTCAGAGTTCTTCAGAAGCTGAATCTCCTCCACAATATGAACATCTCCTTCAATCACTACTGACTTGTGCAGAACACCTTTATCTAGAGGCATGAATGGGAAAACAAGTTATTTTGTCAACAGAAGCTTAAAAAGACTTTTTCTGTAGTTTGTTGATACTTAAAGATCGAGATTGTTTTGACAGACATTGAAATACTTGGGTTACAGATAAGCAAGGTTAGTTAATAAACCCAAAAAATGCTGAAAAGAAATGTTAGGTTTTCATGTGTCACCCTTATAGGTTAGTTATTACCTGTCCCAGTAAATATAACATCATAAATGTTGTTGTCAAGTGCTTTCACTCTCTCCACAACAATCTGAGTGTAATTGACATCTTTGGTGATGAGGCGAGGTCTGTTGCCGATAGGCAGAACGGGATCCTCCAGCAGGGGGTGGTCCTTAACAAACTGAAGGGTTTTGTCTGGCAAGTGGAGTGAGCTGCTGATGTTTTGCTGTCGCATCAGGTTGTTCACACACTGGTGCAGAAAAAATAAAAAGACGTCAAATATTTAATACATATAAATTAGAACAAAACTTTACCATCACTCCATATAAATATTATAATCAGTAGATAAATCATGATTAACAATTAGAGATGTTCATTATTTTCTTTTTTCACTGATATACAATTTTAGTGAAACATCAACTGCAACTCTTAATATCCAACACCAATACCAGTATAGCTTTCCAGGACAACATTAAAATGACCAAATCATTTCAGGTAAGTAAGACATAATCTTCTCTTTGCAGCAACTTTAATGTCTGCAGACACTTTGAAATAATTCTTATACATGTTGATGAGTCCACTTCCAAGCTCCTTATGCTGCAGGTGATAATGCAGTTTCATGATGTCACAGCCTTTATGGCAAAATGTGGCATAAAAATCTAAACATGTAACTTAAACTAAATATGATCATATTTTGTCATTTTGAGTTAAGAGGAAACTCAGCTGAGTTTTTATATATATATATTTTTTTTTTTTT
>JBAMIG010000020.1:8117259-8133211 GCA_037177335.1 Kiunga ballochi
GTATATATATGTTTTTTTTTTTTTTTTTTTTTTTAAAGATACATGTTGCGTAAAAAAAAAAACAAGTCAAAGTTCTGGTATCACATCTTAAGCAGATATTGGACGATACTTACAGCTCCAGGACGTGGAGAAGGTGTGATGCCATTGTATCGCACCCACTTGGTGTGAGATTGCTCCACTGTGGCCTTCTGCATATATTTTCCTTTGGAAAAGACTTCTTCCATGGCAGTCATGTCATAGGTGCACACAGCTGATAAACCCACATTCCCCCTGCAGAAGTGAGAGCAAGAGGTGAAATGGTGAAAAAACAGGATACAGAATGATGAATTTAAGATCGTGCATCATACTGTAGAGCCGAAAACTGCTTTTCTGTTTTATATAGTTTATGGTTATGTCTGTCTTTAAATTCCATACCACTGAGAGGTGAAAATGCCGTAGAAGACAGTGTCTCTCCAGTTTGTCCCCCTCAGGATGAAAACATCATGCACCACGTTGAAAACAAAATTGAGCTCAGGCATAGAGCACACCAACTTGGCTTTCAGAAAAGAGGTCCATTTTTTCTGTAGAGTGCGCTCTCCACCGAGATCCCCCTGTCAATGAACAATGTAAACAAAAAGTTGTGACTAAATGAAGGGAAACTAAGCTAATTGAAAGAAAATAAAAGGTTTTCTTGCTTCAGTCTCCTTTTACTTGACTAAGCTCAGTTCTAATTTCTATTATATTTTCAGATATATCAAATATAATAGCAACAAACTATTAAAACTTGCCCTTCATTTGCAAAGAGCAAGTCTAATATTAATATTTATTAACCTCTATGTAGGATTAAGACAGTTGCTTTTTGTGAGACCTGAACTCTGGAGCAAAGTGTTTTTACTTGCATCATAATTTTAAGGGGTATTTCTTGTCTAATCTTTGCTATTTTTCCTTGTGGACATGTGAGCTGACCTTTTTAATGGCCACGCCAAAGATTATGGATTCAGTTTAGACTAAAAGTAAAAGGAAGGAAAAAGCTAAAGGTATGCACCCAAAAGCAACAAGGAGACATGAGCTAAAGAGGGACGCTGCTGGTATGTACAGATGGTGTACCGACCTTACAGACGCGAGCCACACGGGGAATGAGCAGCTTGCCAAAGAATTCGTACTCCACAGACACCTCCGTGAAGAAGTAGTAGATCTTGTCATCCTCACCATCTGCTTTGTTTTTCCCTTCTCTGATCACATCAGCAAAGACAAAACTGGGTTCTGCGAGAGGCAAGACAGGCAAAAAGATGTTGTTAAGAGAGACTATTTTTATTAAAATGATTAGATTAGAATGTGACAACGGGGTCAAAGGTGCTGCCCTTTCCTGGTTTAAATCTTATTTATCTAATAGGTACCAGTTTGTCAATGTCAACAAACAGTCCTCACAGTGCACTAAAGTAAACTATGGAGTGCCACAAGGCTCAGTTCTTAGACCTATTTTGTTCACGCTTGGCTGGCTCTACTTAGTTTAGTGTAGTTATTACTTGTGTTCAGTGTGTGTAATGTCTGCTGTGTGATAAACTGTGTGTGTGAAGCCCGGTGAGGCAACTTTGTTGTGATAATGGGCTGTATAAATGAAACTGAATTGAATTTTATTTTTCTGTTAAACTGACCAGAAAATAGTTTCATTTGGTTTGCCCGGTCATTCACCCCTGTGCTATTTTAACTTATAATGAACTGTGTCACTAAATGGAAATGAGAAACTGCTGGACGCCTCTGCAGACAAGATAGTGGATAAAAATGTATTTTGTTTAAACCACATTTGTTTAAACCACATCATTTGTATGGTGTTCATTAGAAAACCCTTTAAATGGAAAGCAGTGCTGCAACTAGAAATGAAATGTCAATTTTTTAACTGATTAAAGCCAAACACCTCTCACATATTGTCCCAACTCACCATTCAGCCATGATGTAGAGTACTCTGTCCTCAGTAGAGAGTGGGATAAAGTATATCTGGAAATAATTGGCTCACTTCCTAAGAAATTATAAGCCGTCCCAGAGTAGAGCTCTCCATCTGATGGAAAACAGAATAAATAAAGAATAAAGTATGTTAACCATCCAAAGAGATTACTGGAGGCTGTTGCACATTTTGCACATACTTCACAAATGAGACAAGACTCTTCAACTCACCGACCATGACCGTGGTAAAGCTTTGTGAGGGGTCAAAGGGGCACTTCCCTCTGCCATCTTCAGGCTGACCCTCCAAAGTAAAATCACCAAGATTCTGTGAAATCACATGTTTAAAAGGTCACATGGCTGATTAGCAAGTCCTTATATTTGATTGCGTTACCAGCCAATGTTCTAATTAAAGGAAGGAAAGATCATTAACTTACCAAGTAATCACACTGAGGTTGAAAAGCATGTGTACCACAGACATAAAGCCGCTCATCATCAACAACTTGGAGCACCCGAATGTAGTTTAGACAGTCTCTCTAAAATGCAGCAGAATTAATTTATTCCATACCAGAAAATCTTTAAACTTTGCCTAAGCTTTAAGAACAAATAATCAAACCTCTTTTGATTTCCCTTTGAGTGTGCACATTTCCATGAGATTCTCTGTAACCGTCCACAGAACCTGAAAACAGCAAGACATCCATAAAATGATCGAAAAGTCTTTTTTCCTTATCATATTCATATTACAAGTTTTAGTCCTACTTGAATACCTTTTTGTTTCTGTTGGTCACATTCTTCTTGCTGAGCTCAAAGATGGCCTCCCTCGCTCCCACGTACAGCGCGTCTCTTTCCTCATTTAGCAGCAGTGTTGAGTAGTTGAAAATGCCCGGCTCCGAAAACTCCAACAGATCTAAATCTGTACATTTTTTTTTTTACATTAGCATAAAAAGGAGAGCATTTAAGGAAAATGTCATAACCCACAGGTCTGGTTGTTTGGGGGTTGCAAAAGGAAATCAATTTCTGAGCAATAATCAGACTAAAGTTTGCAACTAGTTTGTGAAAATCCTCAAAACCTTTAGCCTCTGAGTTAGATGTCACCATCAGTGTTTTTGGAGACCAAATCACAGCTTAAGAGAGATTAATACTAAAATGTAGTCATTTTTTCCCTAAAGCAGCCAAATTGTTTACTTTATGTCATCAGTTATCTGAATTTCTTCTAATGTCCATAAAAAGCTGCACCACATGACGCATGGAGGAGAATGAAGTGCTGTTGTTAACTGGGATTTACCACTTTACAGATTAGGTCAAAATAGTGCAGGGAAAGAGATGAGCAGTGTTAGCTGCCTCACAGAGGACCTTTATCTTTGTAATGCACTACTTAAATTGGTTAATGAATTTAACTGCATAGCAAGACATGACGAGTTGAAATAAACAACCTCCAAAAAGCTACTGCTAATCAGTACTGGTAGTACTGGTTATTCTCCTCTAATCAGAGATGTTGAGTGAAGAAAACCTCAACTTCAAAACTTTAACTTTTACTCTAAACTCTATTTAAACCAGTGGTCTTCCAGGGGAAATCCACACAAAGCATTTAGTTTTTAGTCTCTGGGAAAGTGACTAAGAACAACAAAATATGGGGTTAATCTTCTTAGTAGAAAACAAAGCCATCTTTGTACGAGTGGTTTCAAAAAGGTTCAAGCCTGTATCAGCTTCAGATAATGACAGTTTTATTGTTAGACTCTCTGTTCTTCCAAATGGACAAAAGCTACTGATAGTCATTTTTGCAACACTAACAGATGCAGCTTGTATTTATATAGAGCAGGCATTGCTCTCTCTATGATCGTTCCACAGCATCCTCACCACACACAAAATGACTTTCCCTCTGTAATAAAAGTTTAAACATCACACCATGAGCCTTTAAATATGTTTAACTGCTGCATCAAAGACACTTAGGCTTGTTGAGCTTCATGCTTTGATAAATGGAAAGTTTGGGTTTGGGTGATACTGGTTGCACCAGGTTAAATCGGGTTCAGGTTACAGATACAGGTCATAAATGCCACAACGAAGAAGGAAAGAGTTTCTGCAAAATATCTGAAACTGATTTCAGGAAGAGAAACTTAAGCTGCACTCATCCTTCTCACACAAAGACTGAGATACTCAAGCTATTCCTGTATTTAGAGGCAAACTTCCACCTCTCAGATTAGAGGTATAACTTCACAGCTTGTAGTCTACCTCTAAGTTTTATTTATAAATCTAATTAGGTAACAGGCGTAGCCAAGTATCAGACTGTTAACCTGAGACAGAGTTGAGAGTTTTTTTTTTTTTTAAATAAAGAAACCAGCGTTTTCTCCTCGGTTCACAGACTGGGATGTATCCTATAGATTATCAAACATATGGAACCAATAGATTATGTAAATATCAACAACCTAACATTCTGTAGTATTAATATGAAACAGGTGTTACTTAATGAATCTTTTAAACATCATACCACAGCTAGAAGTCATGTTGCAATTCCAAACTTCAAATTAAGATGGCACCTTACCCTGCTGCTTCCATGAAGTTCGAGGCACAGCATGGGGTCCTTGGGTGGAGACCTCTAGGAGCAGGCCCAGAAACACTCCCAGCACACCAAAACCCATGTTAGACTCTGACAGCTTTGGAACTGTGAAGTTTCCCCTGAAGGAGCACACAAAGGTATCAGTGAAACCTGTTCTGAGGAAGATTTTTTTAAAGAGATAGTTCTTCTTATCCCCCAGCATAAACAATAGATGTGACACATCAAATCAAGTTCCTTCATGCTGAAATAACTGCTAACTCAAATGCATCCTCTTTTAAAGAAACAAACAACCACCACAACAACAAAGAATGAAATTACATTTAACAAAGAAATAAAAATACAGCAGCATGCTGCATGCATTTGGTTCAAAGCTGTATATCTAAATCTGAGCTGAGCTGGGTTTTTTTCTGGATGATGACGACAATGCCTGTAATGATGACAGACTGTTCTTATCAGATAGGGGTGTCCATTTCCATTTGTCAATATATGACGCATCCTGCTCTTAACAGCCCTTGCCTGTTGCCTTCACCTCTATATGAGCCTGATAAGACTCCATTAAGCTGCTTTGTGTCATTTAAAAGAGCACATAACCTATCCAGACTCACCTCTGGTAGTTAATGTAATAATCATTAATAAAATCATGTTTCATATTTGTCTACAGTCATATCTACAATAAAATGACATGTTTCTCTCTCTCCCTCTCCTTTTAATTTTTGCTTGCTTTCTCTCATGTGAACATTATGTATGTAGTGTGCAGTTTTAGGTCAGATGCAGAGCAGGGGTAAAATAAAGCACACGCTTTAAAGCTTTATTAAAATATTATAACAAAATCTCTAAATCTGTTCTTAATCCTCCCTGTAAAACAGGGCACCAAATTTACTCCCACACTGGAGGGCATTCACAAAATGATGTTGGTCAGTATTCACGAATGTCAGCTAAATTAACTGTGATACAGAAATGAGACCAATTATGTGTTTTTACTCCATTACCATTGGGTTGATTTCAGCTGGGAAGGTGATTAACAGTCACAATTCAATAGTAAAGCTCACATGTTTCCTTTTTCTTGATCCAATCATGTGAGAGTGTTTGCACACATAGAGCTTTGCACGCTTTCATTAAGACGCAGAGGAAATGAGTCTTTATGGAGCCATGTGCCTCTAGCATGTTGCACTTACTTAAGGTTAATGTTGTAATAAACAGAAAGCAGATGGGTCTGACGTGTCAGGTGGTTTGTGAGCGCTTCTCTTCTGCAATAGCAGGTTTTTCTAGTTTTTAACTAGAACAAGCTCAAAAGAGGAAGTACCTGTAAAACACATCCAGAAGATGGGCAGATCCACCATGCAAAGAATGCAAGGTTATCAAATTTCTTGTAAGATGAGGATCATGTGAAGAAGCGAAGGTAAACCTTCATGCCAAGATGCCATCTTACAAGGAAATTATGCATTTCTTTAGCACATGATTGGATTATTTTATTCACATAAATCTTTTTTCCATCCAGAATTACTGAGCAAAATTAAAATCACTGAACAAATAAATCATTCTCAATTACTTTTTAATGATCTGGTGCCCTCATTATGGCTCGCTCCACTTAAATATAGGTTAGTAATCAGTCACCCAGGCGAGGGGGAGATATGTGGCACAGCACAAACAATCAATGGGACACGATGTAGCAAGAAAGAAGAGTAATGATAATTGAATATTGATTTGGTTTTAAATGAGAACAACTTGCCCCTTAGGCTATGACCTTTCATTTTTGTTTTAATAGAAGATTTTAGTGACAAATTCTGGCAAAGATGGAATTCCATCCCAGTTTCAGGCCTAACCATGGACCCCACTCTACTAAAAAGGGGGGTCAAATGCACAAGGACCTTTTGTTTACTGAGGATGACGGTAGTCTCCACTCAACTCCATTCCACCCCCCTCTCACATCCACGTCATCACTGCAGAGCAGGCAACAATGAACCGAAAGAAAGGGAACAGCATCATTTCTCCCTCTACTCCACTTCTTCTACAGTGTTGCCAGCTTAAATGCCAGGACAGCTTAGCCATGAGGAAAACTCTGAGCCAAGCTAGTCTTTTCAAAGATCACACCAGCCTTTGAGATGTGTATGCAGCCCATAAAAAAATTCAACAGCAGCAGAAACTGCTTGTCAAAGAGAAACAAAAATGGTCAAAAATAGCAACAGCGAGGATGGATAACAATATAAAGCTGTGAAGAAGAACTCCAGGCAAGACTAAACCATTTCTGTCCTTTGGAAAAAGTTGTGCCGCATGTCATAACCAACTCTCACCAAGTATGCTCTCCTGATCCATCATGTTTGACCATTCCCAGGTTGAATTAGGGCAAAGCACACGTTTCAAAACGTCTGACAGTCAGGATTACAGTAACACAGAGAGCATAGTGGCAGCTACCCTATGCTGGTGAGAGATTTAGGAGTGGCTGTACTGGCTGGAGATATTTAAGACGGTAACCATGCTGGCAGATCTCTTTGAGCCCTTTGTGTTGCTCTCTCAGCTCCTTTGGCAGGACAGGGAGTTGACACCTGCTCAGGGCCTTGGGGTTCCCAGCACTGTGATGTTAACTGGGCGCAGATACTGGCAGGCTGCCCACTGAGGACAGGGCACACAGAGGGAAACTAGAGCTAGGCTTATCTTTGCCCTGCAACCTTGACAATCCTACTCAGTACAAAAACATTTTTGTCTTTTTCAGCTTACAGTTTGACACTATTAGTTTGAGATGGATTCAAAACAGTTTTTGACCGCTGCCCATTTCTGGCAAATGTCATTTTCCCCCCTATTTAAAAAACAATAAATGGTTACAGTGGGTGTGGAATAAGAGTCTAAATCCATGACATGAATAGATGCTTCACGGAAGGGAGCTGGTTGAATATTAGAGGTTAAATCCTTCCACATAAACATTTAGCACAAAATCACACCTATGTAGAACGGGAACCAAAGAGTAGAAAAAGGGATAGAAATGGTAAAAGGCATTAATGTTGGTTACTTTTACCCACAAATATACAACGTATAAAGATTTTTTTATATGCAAGCAGAGACAGTCCTGCTTTATTTAAACACAACTCAAGGACGTTGTACTTATTGATTTTAACTTAACTTTTTAGTATAACTAATTTATCCACAGACAGACTGTTTTCTAAGTGCATGACATGTCTGTGCAGCTAAAGATAAAATAAAAAAAAAAAAAAACACTTTCTGGCAACATTTCTGTTAAAAAGAGAAAATGATCCATTCAGACCTTTAAAATCAAGCCTGTGCAAAGCCTTAAAAATGCCCAATATCACAGGATACAAAGAGGAAGTACTTGTTACAATAACAATTTAATGTTTGAAGCAACATAAGACAATTTTTTAAAGCAGGTGAAACTAGGAATGTCATTTTATGTGCAAAACTGAATTTATCTTTCTAAACAGTGTTGTAAAAACCAAAGTGACTCTTGCTTTTTACAAAAAATGTATTTCTATTTCCTTGCTTATTGATTCCTGGAAAGGAAACTGATCATCTAAACACAACTATCATCTCCTAAGCAGAGTTATCCAGATCCTTACATGATTTTATTTCTCGTATGGCCGGCTGACCTTTTATCATGCGTTTTATGAGAATTTCACCACTTTCCACTTCAGCTCCATTGCAAAGAATGCAGAAAAGCAGCTCAGCATCCTGTCAGCAGAGTGGGGAGAGGATCCAGAGTGGAAGGGAAGGAAATGTGAGGATGTCGGATATTCAGCGCCTGCCAATTTCTTTGACCATTATTCATGTACTCACTCATTATGGGCATCAATGCACAGAGATACTCTTCCTTCTACAAAACTACTTTTAGTGGAAAGATAACTAAATCTGGATGATGTACCGTATTGCACAGACTTTGCTTCCAGCTTTTTTTTTTACTTTATTCTTCAGATGTTGCACATCATTATTCAGTTATTTACCTGGAGGCCTTGGTGGAAGAGCCACTGTCAGAAGCTCCACAAATGACATACTGCACTGTTAGAGGCACATTTATCAGTAGTACCATCAGTAGCTGTGTGGATGGTGATAACACTCCACCAACAGAACTTAATTTGTGATGCATCTTCATAAAATGTTTTTAAAAAGAAGAAAGTCATAATTACTAATGATAAAATAATTATGCAATCATTACATCTATAAATATATGTTCATTTATGATATTGTTCTAAAATACTGCTAGGAGCATTGCCTAAGTTTTGGCCAAACTACTTAAGGGGGGTCCAGGTGACTTTAATCTTCCCTCTGATGATTTTCTAGATTTAATTACATTTTTCTGTGCAACTCTGAGAAACAGTGACCTTTTTGTGTGCCATTTATCACCTGTTATTTTTTTCTTTTTGTTTTAATACATTACATATACTTGCATTACTCCTTGGGGCTTTGTTGACAGTAGGATATATAAGTGCTTTATGCTCATTACTGCTAAAGTAGCACTGAGCATCCATCCTCAAGCAGTGCTTAAATCACTTGAGACAATTCATCTCCACCTGGAGCCAATTTATAAAGTTTCCTCCACATGTGCAAATGTGTTTTTTAAGATCTGCAAACAGGCTGAACTGCAAAACAAACAAAAAAATAAGACTAAAAAACATTTTTCTCAGGTTTTCAAACCAATATACAACAGTGAAAATCTCTGTTATAAATTGTAATTAGGAGAACAGATATCAACCTCCTAGTGACACATGTAAAGCCACCAAGTCAAATCCCCATCCCGCTAAAGTCAGCTAAAACCCACTGAACAGCTGTGCAACCTCCACTCAGCAGCTGGCTACTGGTCATAGAAACTGCAACAAATTATGCAGCAGTCATCACACATTACTCAGTGAGCACATTGGATGGCAGATGGTAAAAAAGTTAAACTTTAAAAAAAACAAAATCAAGGATTAAAAACGTGACCTGCCAAATTTACAACATTTAAAGGTTTAAATATGACTAAGTGGGCTTTAGAGTGCTGTGGTGAAAATGAGTGGTTTCTATTTAGACTGATATGAAATGTATTGATTGAATTCTAGGCAACCCATCAATAACAATCCAGAGGACCAAACAGAGGAGAAAAGCTTGTGTTAAGGCAACACTATAGAGAGGATGTGAAATGGAAAGCCTCCTATATAATTAGTAGTTGTTGGGCCCCTGCTTAGCTAGCATGTCGACATAAAGTGGCCACAGCAAAGCCAAATGACAGGTCAGGTCCAGTAAAAGGGTATATTTAGTCTACCGATGGCAAGCTTTTTAAAAACAACACACCCTTTCTGAGTCACATGGCTTTGGAAGATCTCAAAAACAGTCTTAAACATGCAGATGAGTGAAATAAGCCAACTAGAGGATTACTGTGGTGTTCCTGGTCCTGGATGAGCTTCTGTAGTCAGACAAGAAAACAAAATCACTAGGGTCTTTATCTTTAAATTACAGAGGGAGGGAAAAAGTGGGAAATTTTTACTATAATATACTTTAATATGCGAGACAAAATCTGGGGATTACCTTTAAAAACTACTTTTCTAGTGTGACAAGTGTCCCTTTGTCGTCATTCAAATGTGTTCAAAAGTTGTGTCCAAGGGGAAATATGCCTATAATAGTAATATCAGTGCTAATGTGAGGCAGCTCACAGGTTATTCTGCCACATTATGGTGCCTTAAAAACATCTAGGAACTTCCCGATGTGAACCTTGCTAATCCACAGTAACACCATAGCTCACAGTAAAACTCAGGCTTCTTTGATTTCATGTCATTTCCTTGAGGCTACTGCAATGCCAACTTGGCCTTGGGGGATAAAATGTGGAACTATTTTGGGAAGCTGCAAAAGCCCAACTGGAGGCTCTGTGGTCCCCAGCTGAGGAATGGTAGTCTCATTGCAGCCAGGGACAGATGTCTATGGGTTAGGGGTTTAAAAATCAACCAGTATTCAATAAATTTCTACATAACTGCAAACATTTCACAGATTTATTTTACTCAGTGGTCAACAAAAATGATGAACAAAGAAACTGTATTTCAAATGACAGGTTGATGTTCCCACCAGCCATGGAACATTAAAGGGAACTGTTGGCCTCACTGCAGGCCTGCTATATTTTCTCCTACCCTTTCTGCCTTACAACAGGGCGTCTTTATCTCCTACTTTTCTCTCAATGCAGTCTTCAGCAGGCACCGATTTCATGGTGGTACTTTTGGCCAACAGAGACACAAACCTCTTTTGGAGTGCTGCGTGTGAACCCCCTCCCAAATCACCCTCAGGCTGCCACAACACCAAGTTTGTCCTCCTGAACTTTACATACCAGCACGCAGTAATTTCACCACTTCTTTCACAGCACAGGGGGATAAACAACACAAAGCAAAGTCTAACACATTAAACACCTATCACACATATTTCTAATAATCCGGCCCGTAGATTTAGGTCAAGCATTCTTTCCCAGGATAACACACATTGCAAGCAGTTTAAAACAACAGTGGAAGATAAGCCATTATTTATAAAAGCTTGTATACCATATAGAAATTAGGGTCATGAAGTAGCATTTCTCCATGACTCCAGATGAACCCGAGTTCAAGCACATGGCTACCTAGCCTTGCAGAAGTTTACCCCCCAAATAATAATGTGACACTTTCTTATAGTTGTGGTAAAACTACTTTTTTGTCCATTAGTGTCCAAGACATCACATCTAGTCAAAATCCTCAACAGTTCATGAGCCACGAGTCATGTAGCTGACTACATGACTGACACTGATGTTATTGGTGAGATGCAACTAGGCACAGTTGAAATCAGGGATCTATTATGTTTAAGGCAATCACGTGAAGGTTTTTGTTTCATACTGCATAAAGAGCCGAATTTGCTACTAGCTTCAGACATTCTTAGCTTGATACTACAGCTAGAGAAGAAAAAGTGATCATTTCAATCTTGCATGATTATCAGAGTTGGACTGAGAGATGCAGAGTGATTGCTTCAGACAGAAAAATCATGTTGCAATTGTTTGCACAGAGAAGAAAAACTGCACAATTTTCTGGATTGCGTGTGACTGAACAACTCCCTGCTAAACGTTTTTTCAGTTATGCAGAAGCTTGAATTTTCTACTTCCTGTTGCATGGGCTGCTTTTGTTGTCAAATCCAGAAACCATTTCTTGTGTACATGTTTTTTACAAATCACAAAGAATGTAAAGTTACTTTACCACAAATTAAATTGCTACAAAGATGCACATTTTGATTTATTAGGTTTTGAACATGTCTTTTTGTAACATTACCAATGACCAATTTACCCACTTAAGCAGGCTTAGAGGGAAAAACAAACAAGGAGTGGCAAAACAAACAGTTGCTTAAATAAAAACAAAAAGTCATAGCAAATTAAATCAGAGAGGAACTGCCCAGGTTTGGTCATGCAGGGATTGGGGGAAGAGGACAAAAACAAGCAAGGCCGCAAAGGCAGGTAGAAGTAGGGGTCTGAATAAGCATGCATGATTCGTGTTGAAGCTTGCAGGCCTCTGAAAAGCCCAGTACCAGTCTGCAGAGCAAAACAGGGAGACAGGCAGGGAGGAGGGAGAGGAGTAAAGTTTCTGACCTGTGGCTCCTAAAAGATGCGGCGCTCTTCCTCTGGAGAGAATTATAATATCCTCAGGCTAGGGAGCGGGAGGAGGAAAGACACAAAGATCAGACAAGACAGTTATGTGTTGTCAGTGAGTGCGTGCCTACAGGGGAAGAAGCTTGTGCATGTGTGGTTAGTTGTCAGAACATGGATAATGAATCACTGAAAACATGTTGAACATCAAAATGTCATTAGAAAAACACTGACAAATATGTTTGTATTCAACTACACACACACACACACACACAAGAAAATCATATTAGAAAGGACAAAACAATTATACAGTAATTTAAACATGCTAAACCATTAAGCCAGTGATATATGATGATGGATATCAGGATACTGTGTCGATTTATTTACACCAAGGAGAAATAAATGAGCAGTCAAACAATAACAACAATCTTAGTGTCCCTTTGTGACAGCTACACTTCTTCACTGCTCCAGTTACCAGTCTTTGCAAACAATTGAGTTTGAATAAACAAATAAAAAAAACACTTTTTTAAAGTGGTTTGTCACAACTGCCCCAGACAATAATAAGGTGTGGGTGCTTCAGCAGATGATGAAGATCACATAAGAGAACAGGAGTTTGGCTTTAGTGAATATAGATGAGTTTTAATCAATGGTCTGTTTAAAAAGAACAGACAGCTGAGATCTGAACTCTGAATAAACATTTTGCACGGGCTTACCACGCATGCTTTACTGATGTAATGCCTTTTTTTACTCTAGCAAAGAAACTGATCCATTTCCAAATGCTTCTTTTGACATTCACACATCTGATACTTAAAAACATTTTACATACATGACTTATCTTTCTAACATAAGCAGAGACACAGTTGAGCATCATATGCTGCATTGGTGCAGGGGCCATGCAGTATATTTACAGGATCTATTCCCCATCAGTTCATAGAGGCTTTTGGAAATCATGCTCCTGGTAATTTGCTTTGAGTGAACCAGATTGCATCAGTTTGCTGAGCACAGCAAAAAAATAAATAAATAAGCTGTTCATTATTTCAGGAGGTTTTCAGGTGTAACTGCTATGAAACAATGTAATTTATTGATCTTTTAGTAAAAAAAAAAAAAAATCTTCACCTTATTTTTTTCTTACTTTAATTTTTCACTTTTCTCTTTGCTTAAACTAGAAGTGTTAAGTAACAGATTTAATCTGGCATGTTTAGCCACCTGCATTAACCTTTAATAAGATCCAGAGTATATTCAGTTATTTTAACAAGGGAATCCTCACAGACAAAAATACTTTTTTTTCTTCGTTAGTGCCGACACGCTGGTTAGATGAATCATTTTAAACAATACAGCCTCTCATGCAATCATCTAGCTTTTTTAAAGTTTGCTTCAGGTTGGCTTTTTATAAAACGGCAACTTGGAAGAAACACTAAACAAAAAAAAAAAAAAAAAGTACTGCTTCAAAATTGAAGAAAAATGACAAGTATGTTCTTGATGAGAGTTGTTGACCTCCTGATTTATGTCTTGGAGACAGCGCGCTCTTTCAGGGTGAAGTGGCACTTAAAGTTACCTCTCTGTGCAAGTTACTAAAGGTACTTTGCAGATTGCGAGAAGACAACTTTTACAAGATCCAGGAGTGAAAGGGCTACAACAAGCAACTAAATTTAGACTACTTTGGATATGGTGATAGCCGTTTTAAAATGTATATAATGTTTAAGTTTATAAAAAAAATACAAATATAGAAATTGCACCGAACAGACAAACTAAAAATCTTGCAACTAGAATAACCGGATCCATGTGCTGAGAATATTCTGCTTTAATGTGGGAACAAAAAGGTTGACACAAGCATATAAACTATCAGTACCAGTGTTGTACACCAGTGAAAAAGCTAAGAGTGCAAATATTTTAGGAAATAAATGTTCAGTGAGCTGCAAAGCTCTGTTGCTTTCATTTTATGCATAAAAAAGCTTTTGTTTAAGTTGAATGAGAGACAGTAGAAATCTTCTTACTGCCATTGTGACGGATGGTAGGGCCTCTTTTCCAGTCTGTTCCTTTAGACTGCTTCCCTGAGCAAAATGAAAACCCTTACAGCTAAGCTGAATACATTCTCCCTGCTCAAGTAAACCAGCTTTATTCCCACAGTCCTCTACAATCCAACACTGTTTGAGTGGAAAACATGGGCTCAGGTTTACTTTGCCTCGACTTCAGATTCTCTTTCAGTTTCTCATGGCCCACAAAAACAATTCCTTGTTATCAGTTTACCTGAAAAAAATCTATTTCAACTTACGAGACCAAAGTGGGTGTTGCTGGGAAAACAAATATTTTTAAAAAAATTCCCACAGTAACAACGTCTTCCAGACAAGGAATCCAGGTCACCTAAATCAACCCAAATATGCAGATAGGGTAAGCGCTGTAATGCAGACCCCGCTTTGCGGTATGAGAGAGTAATCAGATTATGTTGAGCAGTGATGATACACAACAGTCTACCAACATGGGCATTTCACTAATCCCCCACACTAAAACAATCACTAAACCCATGAATGTTTACAAGCATAGCTTTTATGCTGCCTCGCAGGTTTCATATTTGTAATATGATTCCTCACTGTTAGCTTATTTTGTTTAACCAACTATTGATTTCAGCTAACTGGGATCGGTTGCGTGATTTTTTATGCTTTAAACTATTCATATTGATCAAGGTCAAGAGGTGTTCTGGGTGAGTGCAGGGTGTTATAGTGCTATTCTGCCCTATACACAATGTTTCACTTTGTTTTTCCTCATCATCTGCACTTTCTAAATCATTCTGCTACTCAGACACTACCAAGAACATCCAAGACAACACACTAATAAGATCCAATCTCTGCCTCTCATTTTCTGATAGCATTGATTGAGCTCTTGGGACAGATGACAGATGTGGAAGATTGATGAGCTGTAGGGCAAAGGTGCATCCCCCTCGACATCCTTAGGAAACACTTTTGACTTTGCTTTCCTCAGCTCCCACAAAACCCAGTGACAGCTGATGCAGAGTTTTTACAATGCAACCACGGATTCTAATGAAACCTCGTCTTCCCTTGTCTCAATTGAGGAGGTACTGAGGGGGGTTTGGAGACGAACAGGGAGTCGCACCATGGCCTGGGTCACATGGCGGTCTGGAGATGAAGGACAGGAAGTGGAGATGTCACGGGTCTAGAGTATTTCATTGATGAGTGGACTTGAATGAGGACCCGGAAAAGCAGGCCTTTCTCAGACGCTTCATTCAGAACAAATGGATTAATGACCCTACTTCAGATTCCTGCCATTGGTAAACATATTGACAAAGTGCAACTCATTCCAATCTGACACATGAATAAAAAAAATAAAAAAATAAAAGACCACATAGTTGAAGCTTATCACGGTCATAACTAGTTTTAAAATAAATATAGTATTAGAAAAAAAGCACAATAAAAAAAGTTCAAACAGTGCAGTTGTAAATGACTAAACAAAATTAAAAAAGAAAAGCAGTAATCTTGGCCTTATAAGAGAGGAACATGAAGAGGTTTCTGCTAAGTGCCTAATTTTACACATGGAGCATAACTTGTGCCATAAAACAGAAACAATGCAGCGTTCATGTTGGGACTGATGCAAATATAACATTCACTATGACAAAACTGTGGCCTGTCTATGTGGAGTTTGCATGTTCAACCCGTGTTAGCGTGTGTTCTCCAGCTTCCTCCCTCAGTTCACAGACATGCACTTTGTGGATAGGCTGGATGGAGACTCTAAAGGCTGCAACATACTCCACGAGAAGCGAGAACTCTTTTCTTGTTCTCGTGGCTCCGAGAAGAAAATGACGTCATTTTGTTCTCGCGGACGTGTTTGAAGGACATTTCTCGACACACCTGGCTGGCAGAACTTTTTTCTTGAGGGGCTGCGACAAGTATTCTGTGATTGGTCAGAAA